>WNWK01014925.1:0-49595 GCA_009830355.1 Cherax destructor
ATCTGGTTCCCCTCCTCCTCCTTGAACCATTGTCCCGACCTTGGTCTCTTTTCAGTTGCTGTTGAAGCTCTTGCAGATCTTCAGTGGTTAGCTCTTCCTTGTGCTCCTCCACCAACTGTTCCACATCCTCACCACTCACCTCCCAAACCCCCTAGATTTGCCCAGTTCCACAATTTCTTCCACAAGAGGCTCAGGCTCAGGCTCAGGCTCAGGCTCAGGCTCAGGGTTCTGAGGCTCAGCCCCAAACCTTCAAAATCCCTCTCTAGGACACAGTCTGGCCACAATTTTCTCCCGGCAGAGTTCAAAGTCCTGGTAGTCACTCCCTCCCAAGCCTTACCTATAAGGTTTACACAATGCAGGATATGGAAATGGTTTTTTAAAGTCTCTTAGGGTTATATTCATGTCTGTGGTCACATCAAAGCACTTTTGAAACATTGCTTTGGTGAGAGTTTTTAAAGTTTGCAATGACTGCTGGTCCATGGGCTGGAGGAGAGGAGTGGTATTTGGGGCAAGAACTTCACTTTGATGAATTTAAAGTCCTCCACAATTTTTTCTAAAGTTTGGGGGGATGACAAGGAGCATTGTCCAAAATCAGGAGGCACTTAAGTGGCAAATTATTTTCCTGGAGATATTTCTTCACACTGGGGCCAAACACGCCATTGAACCACTCTAAGAAAATGTCCTTTGTGACCCATGCCTTTTGTTAGACTTCCACATCCCCACAAGTTAGACTTGGTGATACCGCATCTACCAAACACTCGGGGGTTTTCAAAAAATACACCAGTAAAGGCTTCACTTTGCAATCACCAGTGGCATTAGCAAAAAAAAAAAAAAAAAAAAAAAATTTTTTTTTTTTTTTTTTTTTTTTTTTTTTTTTTTTTATTTTCAGGAATATTTTTTAGCCGCACTTTGTCAGAACTGGCTGCCTCACAACACTATGTATGCCACTTGACTTAAATTTTTTAAAACCCGCCCCTGCTTTTAAAATTTTCTCATTTCAGCCTGTTGCAGGCATTTTCTTAACGAAATCATCATGCAACTGCCTTGCTTTTTTACATATTATTGCCTCCGAAACACTTCTGCTGCTAACTGTTTTTCGTTGATCCACACCAACAACAAATTTTTCCCCATCTTCCAGCACGGATCTCTGTTTTGTGATCACATATGCACCTTCAACAACAGCTTTCCCTTTATTTTACATGTATTTTCCTTGGGCCCCAATGGTAGCATGGTGAAAGGCTTTACCATACAGCCTGGCCAGCTCAGTGATACGCACCCACTTTCATATTTTTTTATTATCTCCTTCTTTGTTCTATCGTATTTCTGTTCCTCTTTGCCCCACTTAGCACTAGGGCTTTCCTTGGGCCCATGGAAAGGGGAGGGGGAAAAATCTGCCCCCCCCTTTTTAACTTAGTGAGGGGTTTTGGGTTTTTCATACTCCCCCCCTTCCCCAGTAAATGTGAAAGGGCTTCGGGAACCCTGGAAATTTTTAAATAACTTTGATATTTCCGATCCGAGCAAGTAATGGAGTTTTCGTCTATTTAAGGATCTTTTACAATGATATGAAAAAACACTAGAGGATTTAAGGGCATAAGTCACAGAATTTTGCCCCAAATTAACCAAACGAAACCGAGGAAATAGTTGGCCTTTTCCAGGGGCCCGGGGGAAGGCCAGTTTTTCTTTTTCAAAAAGTTTTACAAAATATTGCCCAAAAAAAGAATGGGGAAAAATTTTAAGAGGACACATTTATTTTTTACATCTTTTGACCTTTTTTCTGAAAAGTTAGTAGGTAATCTGCAACATATAAAAAAAAGCTCTTTACATGATGTTTGAAATATGAGCGGTTATCCATTAGTACAGTTCAAATTAAATTCAAATTCAAATTTTTATTTCGAGTAATATACAAGGTGGGGTGTACTTATAAATTTTCATTTTATGAAGTGGATATTACAAGATGGCCAATAATATCCTAGGTATCCCATTTTCACATTAGTAGGTCTTATAAAAGGGCACAATGTTATACAGATAGTAGGGTTAGGTAATTGTGTGATTAACTAGGTTTTCAAAAATTTAGGTACTGGAATTTAAGCATTTAAGAATTTAGCAATTAGTTTAAAATGATAAAGGTATGTTTTTATAATACAGTTTCTATATTGGGGGCCCGGCAAACTTAGAACAATTTGAACAATTGTTGTATTAAATTTTGGTTATACTTAATTGGGGGGAATCCAAATATCAATATGTGTATTTTGCTGTGGGAAAAGTCAAATAAATGTTTTTATTGGTTAGCTACCGGTTGGGTGGGTAAGGGGGTAAGATGTTTTTTCGGTGCTTTTGAAAATGGGGTTGTGTCTGCAGTTGTAAAAAACGCGTCTGTATAACGAAAGGAATTATTGTCATGATGGGGGTGGGGGCTGCTAGTGGAAAAGTTATAGTTTAGAAGGATTTCTTATAAAATTTTTGGGGGCTCTGATCAAGACAATATTTCATTTTATGCATGGTTATGAACTCTGTTAAATGGATGCCGTACCCCTTAAATGGCAATGGAAAAATACAGTAAGTGATCCTTTTAATTTTATATGGACGGCTAACTCTAGCCGGGGATAAGTCAGTGGACGCTTAACCACAGGTGGATCATCGAAAACGACCTTTGTGGGGAGACAATGTGTAAAGTTTCCCAAGGGGCGCCCACCACCAGAACAGTGTATTTCTGTTTATATTCTGAGGTTTTTTTATGCAAAAGTTATTAATTAATTTTCTGGGCCATGAATCAATTTGAGAAAGTGCCTTTTAAATATTCATAATATAAAAATGTAAACCTATTTTGTGTGGCCCTTTTTAAGTTTTTTTTTTGGCCCAAAAAAGGGCCTTTTGGCGAAAATATAGGCCAATCCCAAAAAGATTTTGGGACAGATTGCATCATTTTGATGCCATTCCAAACGGCATTTTTCAAAAGAATCATAACAGCTACTAATAACTGATAATAAAAGGCATATTTCATTTAAGGTTTATTAATAAACAACTGGGGAAACCAAAGGCACATTTTTTTCAAAATTTTAAAAAATTTATAATTTTACTTTTTAAAAAAAATTGCAAAAAAAGTTTCAAAAATGGGAAAGGACCCAAAAAATATCCCTTTTTGTATTTTTTGACAAACTTTTTTTCAGAGGTATTTTATGCATCTTGTTTTTTGGAATTCCCCTGTCTGGTTGAGTTTAGACATAATTAACCCGCAGAAGGGAAAAAGAAAAGGACGAAACCTTTTGTCATTGGTGTTGATGTTTCGAAGCCTCTTTGTAGAAACTGGCCAGTGGGGAGTGTTTTATCATATCTTGTATCCTCATGATTTCTTTTTTCCCTGCGAATAAAAATTTTTTTCAAATTGGGAAAACCGGGAAGGAAAAAGGATGGATTTATGCTCCTTGGGATTCCCCTTTGGGTTGGCTTTCTTGCTGAATGGGAGATGGAAAAAAGAAACCTTGAGGTTCATGTATTTTTCTTTCAGAGCAGCCAATCTGCCTGTCAACAACCAGCCATTGACACAACAAAGATTGCTATCAAACAGCCTCATGTACCAGCGTTTTTTTTGAGTGGAGACTTTTGAGGTGCCCAACATATCATTCTTACTATGCCTCCATATGGGCATTAAAACTTTTTATGACTGCAGGATGTCAATCCACCTTTTGTTTGTTCCCCTTGCTGTACCTTCTAGTAGACAAATCTTCATGTTCATCTTCACTTGAAGAGGAAGCATCTTGCCGTGTGGCTCATATTCATCCCAGAATCCACTTCCTCATTACTGTCACTGTCATCCCTAACTCTGGCAATTTTTTCTTTGAGTTGTCCCTAAAAAATTTTTGTTTAACTGAAATGAACAGAAAACACAAAAAGAGCATCGAAATTTACAAATTTTATATATTTACAAGGAAAAAAACTCAAAATCAATGTATTTGTTAGCTGCAATTTGGGATTTATTGACAAAGATGGTCTTTTGTTATTTTTTAATATATTTAAAATGATACCTTCATTCATTTGTTACTTATAAATACTTCCCGGCAATTCATTTGCATCTCAAAATGAGGATAAAATTTTAATAATCACTGGGAAAAACATTCATAACTTACCAACATTCTGGGTTGTAAATTGGGAAAAATCAAAAGAGTCATAAATGCTCCTCCTTCAACACTTCAGACGTACTGAAGATTCTGGGCCCCCCCAGCCAATAGCAGTCGACAACACCCAAATGACAAACATTCAAGCTCTGCCCAGAAGGGTTGTGATTGGTTGGAGTGAAATTTGAAATTTTTCTGAGGATATCTTTTGTTTGGGGCCATAAAAAATGCTTTTTTCGCCTGTATGGATGCCAGCGCGGTATAGGGTTAATGGAGGTGTATTGGTAATGTAAAAAGTACATACAGTCTTATCCTCCCTTGTAGTCAGTAGGATTTAAACCGAAAAACTAATTGTTAATCTATTGCAAATTAATTAAGGGTGGGTGCTTCCATTCCTCCCGTTTCTATTCGACAGGATAAAACGAGTTAACTTTTTCCCGCATTGTGAAATTTGGGAAAATTTCCTCCCCCATTATTTGTTCTTATCTCTCTCCTTTTCTCTGTCTCGGCTTGATAAATGCCAGAACGGCAAAATGTATTCAAAAGTTTCCTCTTCAAATGTTGGGTTATTAGTCAGTCTAATGAAAATAAAAAAATTTGAGTTGACCTTAATTCAGACAGTGCAACAAATTGTCGGTTTAGAATCCAGTGGTAATACAACAAAATGTGGGTTAGCTGTCAATCCAGCGATAAAAAACTAACTGGGGTATTTTTCCCCCTGATAATAAAAAATTGAGGGGGTTGTTTTCAATCCCAAAGATACAGAAAAGGGAAACTTTTGACACAGTAAACCACCCTCCTACTCCACAAACTTGACCACTATGGAATAAGAGGTCATGACTAGCATACCTCAAATCCCACCTCCAATAGGGACCAGTATGTCACTATTAAAGAAAATCCCCCCGACACTACCATTAGACACCCCACCGGGGGAAAGGTCCTTGGTCCCTGCTCTTCCTCTTATCATCAATGATCTTCCCAAGTATCCCAAAACCGAAAAAAATACTTTTTGCTGGATACAACATGTCATCTCCCCCAAAACCCTTTCCCCGCAATACCATTGTTAAACCAATTAATAAAAATATCAACATGGATGACTGCCAATAAACTTACATTAACACTGATAAGACCTTCTATATTATGTTTAACAAAAAGATGATCCAAAATTAAAAACAAAGATCAACTCTACCCCTATTGCTAACATAACGGGGGCAAGTTCCGGGGCCCCCTTCCCCCTTGACAGAAACCTAAAATTTCCCAGCACCCATACCCAACACATAACAAAGAAAGTGCCCAAAACCCTTGGGATCCTTCAAAGATACGGTATTATGTCCCCAAATAAAACCCTCTCACACTATACTACTCACTCATCTACCCCTACCTCACATATGCCTTTTGTGCATGGGGATCAACAGCAATTACCCACCTAAAAAATAATAACCCAACAAAAAGCCGCAGTAAAAATTATCACACAATCCAACGCTAGGCCACCCCCACTTTAAAAAGACCTAAACCTACTAACTTGTCCAGAACATCCATCCCTTACTACTCTGCTATTTACATTTATAGAACCATTAATTCCAACTTTAACCCTGAGCTAAAACACTTTCTTGACAGTTGTGACAGGACCCATAGACATAATACCAGACATAAACATCTTTTTGGGTTTTTGTCCGACTAAATCTATAAAAAAAATTCAATGCGCATAAAAGGGCCTAAAATCTGGAACCCCCTGCCTGAAAACCCCTAGAACGAACACAACCTCCATTTTCAAAAGCACCTTTAAAAAAAACATCTTATCCCCTTACGCCCCAACCCGGTGGTTAACCATACAAAAACTACTTTATTTTGCACATATCCACAGCAAAATACACTTATTGATATCTGTGATTCTCCTTAATTTGCAATTAACCACAGCAAAATACACTTATTGATATCTGTGATTCCCCTTAATTTGCATTTCCCAACCAAAATTTAATACAACTATTGCTCCATAATACTTAAGCTAGTCATGGTTTGCCTAAGATACCCCAATATAGAATCTATTTTTGCCAATATATCACCTTTATCTTTAAAATATAAAAACCAACAAACTTTTTATACTAATTGTTAAATTTAATGTTTAAATTCAGTACCTAAATTTTGTAAACCTAACCTTACAATCTGTATATCCATTGTATGGCTTTTGGGAGTAAGACCTATCATAAGACGGGGCCTGAAAAGCCTAGGCATACCTAGGCATATTATTGGCCATCTTGTAATATCAATTTTAATGTAAAATTAAAAAAAACCCCCCACCTTGTATTACAGGGAAAAAAAGGGTTTGAATTTGAATTTGAATTTGAATTTGAATATTAATGTGAAAAGAGTGAAATCATCGACAGGTGGAAAAAATTTGGATTCCCCGAAAACAGGTACCCATTGCCATGGCAGGTAAGTGGGTGTGGATATTTTACTGATGCAGACGTGGCATCTATTATGTCTGGTAACGCAACTGATCTTGCATCTGCCGAAAAATCCAGATGTTGGTGGCCCTTCCCCGGGTGCTGGTTCCTCAGTTGATCAGTCAAAAACCGCGGAAAAGTGGAAAAACTTTTAAGTTTTTGATTTTTGGGTTTTCGTTTTTTCCTTGGGGTTTCCTGGGGGCGATCCTTTTTGCCAAATTTATGCGCTTGTTCCTGTTGCAATTTATGCTTTCATGTTGCCCTTTTACTTTAAATTTTTACCCATGAAATAACGCTCCTTTTTAATTTGCAGGTTATTGCTGGGCCAAATGACTTTTTACCCTTTCTCCTATGTCAACCCCCGCAGATTTATATCTTAATTCTAAAAATTTTTTGGTGGGGGTAAATTTTAGACTTGACGCATTGTATTTCAACATGAAAAAATTTAGGAAAAGAAAATTGGGAAAAAAAATTATATATCAAATTAATTTTTTTTGTGAAAGTAAAATTTGGGAAATAAATTTCCCCATTTCAAAAACTTTAAAATATGTGGTTAGAAAATCAGGGTACTTGCCTAATAAAACTAAAGATTTAAATATTTAAACCCCGAAGAAAACAATGTTCGCAATTGATTACCACGTTTCAAATTATTTACATGTGCAACCTATTGAGGGTTTTTTGTTTTTTTGGGGCATTTATTTTTCATCCGATGTGTGGCCAAAACCACTTTTCTGTGTGTCATCTTAGATATTCAGAAACAGGTTAATCGTTGTTAAGATGAGCGCAGCATCCTAGTACAGGGTGGATAACAAAGAGGATTTACTGATCTGCCATTACGAAGGATAGGTGGAAGGGGGAGAGATAACCATCATTCGTGAACACTTCGAACTTCTCAAGTCCCCGAGTAGCTCACTATTACACTTGTGTCTCCTGTATGGGTGTGGTTTAAATGTATACAAAAAGTGTTCTCATATTTACTTCCCTAAAATTCGGTTCACTATAAGTTAACCGTCCTTGAAGTTCTACATAGTGTAATTAGCCTGTACACATATTCTGATGGTTGGAATCTGTGATAAAATACTACATTCCATATTTTATTTCAATGTGACTGTGCTACAGCTGATACGTAACACAGCCAGGTACGTCAGGTCCTGGGAAAGTATTTCTGCTCGTGAAAATACAGTGGACCCTTGAAAATCGTCTCCCTTGAGAATCTGCGAATTTGAAAATCGTGCTCTTTTTTCAACAAAAAATTGACTTGAAAATCGTCCGTTAACTTGAAAAACACCGGTCGTCTGAAACGCATCCGCGTGGCCTCCCCACCGCCTGGGCACATAAACACATTGAGCGTCAGTGTGCCATTGTTTACCACCAAGTGACCATCACCCACGCCGCCACCTACGCATTCATACCATACATTTTGTCAATATTCCATTCGTTTTAGTGCTTGCAACTGCTAAATAAGCTACCATGGGCCCAAAGAAAGCTCCTAGTGCCAGCCTTGTGGCAAAGAAAGTGAGAAACATAATAGAAGTTAAGAAAGAGATCATAGAAAAATATGAAAGTGGTGTACATGTGGCTGATATTTCCAGGATGTATGGGAAGGCCCATTCAACCATCACTTCCATCTTGTTGAAGAAAAAGGAAATCAAGGAAGCTGATGTTGCGAAAGGGGTGAATATGTTATCGAAAATGAGATCGCAAAGAATCGAAGAAGTTGAGAAGTTGTTGCTTTTGTAGATCAAACAAAAAGAGTTAGCAGGAGATAGTGTTACACAGTCAATAATTTGCGAAAAGGCAAGGCAATTGCATGACGATCTCATAAAGAAAAGTCCTGGAATGAGTGCTGATGTTGATGAATTCAAGGCAAGCAAAGGCTGGTTCGAAAATTTCAAGAAGCGAAGTGGCATACACAATGTTGTAAGGCATGGAGAGGCTGCAAGTTCTGACAAATGTGCGGCTGAAAAATTTGTTCATGAATTCAAGGGTACATAGTCTGAACAATTCAAACCCCAACAAGTGTTCAATTGTGATGAAACAGGCCTCTTTTGGAAGAAAATGCCAAAGAGGACCTACATTACTCAGGAGGAAAAGGCACTGCGAGGACACAAGCCTATGAAAGACAGGCTAACTCTCATGTTGTGTGGCAATGCTTTTGGTGATTTCAAAGTGAAGCCTTTACTCGTGTATCACTCTGAAAATCCCAGAGTGTTCAAGAAGTACAGTGTTGCCAAGGCTAATTTGTGTGTGTTTTGGAAGGCTAACAGTAAGGCATGGGTCACCAGGGAAATTTTCCTTGATTGGTTCAGTGAAGTGTTTGGTCCCAGTGTGAAGAAATACCTCCTGGAAAATAAATTGCCACTTAAGTGCCTCCTGGTAATGGACAGTGCTCCTGGTCATATTCCAGACATGGAAGAGCAAATTGTGAAGGATTTAAAGTTCATCAAAATGAAGTTCTTGCCCCCTAATACCACTCCTCTCCTCCAGCCCATGGACCAGCAGGTCATTTCAAACTTCAAAAAACTCTACACCAGAGCAATGTTTCAAAGGTGTTTTGACATAACCTCAGGCAGTACTTTGACCCTAAGAGAGTTCTGGAAAGATCACTTCAGTATCGTGCATTGCATACGCCTTATAGGTAAGGCTTGGCAGGAAGTGACTCCCAGGACAATGAACTCTGCTTGGAGACCACTGTGGCCAGATTGTGTTGAAAAGAGGGATTTTGAAGGGTTTGGGGATGACTCTGACAGCCCTATGCCAGTTGTGGAAAACATTGTGGAATTGGGGATGTCCATGGAGATGGAGGTTAGTGGTGAGGATGTGGAAGAGTTGCTGGTGGACCACGATGAAGAACTAACCACTGAAGAGCTGCAAGACTTTCAACTGCAAGAACAACAGACCAAAGCTCAGGAAATTGCTTCAGAGGAGGAGGAAGGGAGAAGAAAAAGTTGCTTTCTTCAGAGATTAAGGAGATGTGTACAATGTGGACTAGAATGGAAAAATTTGTGGAGGAGCATCACCCTGACAAAGCTGTTGCAGGCCGTGTATGTGACATGTTCAATGACTGTCTTGTCACATTTTAGGGACATTTTAAAGAACCGCCAGAAACAGACCTTTGTGGATAGTTATTTTGCAAGAAAGGCATTCAGTGACTCTCAACCTGGTCCTAGTGCCATTAAAAAACAAAGAAGGGAAGTAACCCCAGAAAAGAACTTGGTACCTGAAGTGTTATTGGAAGGGGATTCCCCTTCCAAACACTAGCAACACCTCCACCACCTTCTCCCTCCTTCCTTCTTCCACACATCAACAACTCTTTAATAAACGTAAGTGTCAATATATTACTATTTTATACTATGTACAGTATATATCTCATTGTTTTGTGTGTAGATAAATGTACATTTAATGTGTAAAAAAATTTTTTTTTTACATACTTTCGGGTGTCTGGAACAGATTAATTTGATTTACATTATTTCTTATGGGGAAAATAGACTTGAAAATCGTCCATTTTGAAAACAGGTGGCCTCTCAGGAACAGATTATTCACGATTTTCAAGGGTCCACTGTACATATAAAATTTTGGCTCACTTTAAATCCGAGTTATTGAGTGTAAGCACAAAGAAGCATGACTGCTTTTATGATTGTAAAATTTGTATTCGTTGAAAAATTACGCAAAATAGGCACCAGATTTTCAGCGAACTGATGCAAAATTTCCATTTAAAGAAAATTATTTTGGTAAAACTGGTTTTTGTTAAAATAGCCACATAATTTTAGAATTAAATCAAAGAAAATTTTGAGATTCAAAATGAACAATTTGTTGAAGTTTACCTGGAGTTTACCTGGAGAGAATTCCAGGGGTCAACACCCCTGCGGCCCGGTCTGTGACCAGGCCTCATGTTGGACCAGAGCCTGATCAACCAGGCTGTTACTGCTGGCCGCACGCAGTCCAACGTACGAACCACAGCCTGGCTGGTCAGGTACCGACTTTAGGTGCCTGTCCAGTGCCTGCTTGAAGACAGCCAGGGGTTTGTTGGTAATCCCTCTTATGTATGCTGGGAGGCAGTTGAACAATCTTGGGCCCCTGACACTTATTGTGTTGTCCCTCAACGTGCTAGTGGCACCCCTGCTTTTCATTGGGGGGATGTTACATCGCCTGCCGAGTCTTTTGCTTTCGTAGGGAGTGATTTTCGTGTGTAAGTTTGGTACTAATCCCTCGAGACTTTTCCACGTGTATATAACAATGTATCTCTCCCGCCTGCGTTCTAGGGAGTACAGGTTTAGAAACTTCAAGCGTTCCCAGTAATTGAGGTGGTTTATCGCAGTTATGCGTGCCGTGAAGGTTCTCTGCACATTTTCAAGGTCAGCAATTTCACCTGCCTTGAAAGGTGCAGTTAGTGTGCAGCAATATTCCAGCCTAGATAGAACAAGCGATTTGTAAAGTGTCAACATGGGCTTTGCATCCCTGGTTTTGAAGGTTATTATCCATCCTGTCATTTTTCTAGCAGATGCGATTGCTATGGTGTTATGGTCCTTGAAGGTGAGATCCTCTGACATGATCACTCCCAGGTCTTTGACATTAGTTTTTCGCTCTATTGTGTGGTTGGAATTAGTTTTGTACTCCTATGAGATTTTAATTTCCTTACGTTTTCCGTATCTGAGTATCTGAGGAACAGGATGGGAGCGAGTACTGTGCCTTGTGGAACAGAGCTTTTCACATTAGCTGCCTCAGACTTTACTCTGTTGACTACTACTCTTTGTGTTCTACTTGTTAGGAAATTATAGATCCATCTACCAACTTTTCCTGTTATTCCTTTATCACGCATTTTGTGTGCTATCACACCATGGTCACACTTGTCAAAGGCTTTTGCAAAGTCTGTGTATATAACATCTGCATTCTGTTTGTCCTCTAGAGCATCCAGGACCTTGTCATAGTGGTCCAGTAGTTGGGACAGACAGGAGCGACCTGCTCTAAACCCATGCTGCCCTGGGTTGTGTAACTGATGGTTATCTAGATGAGTGGCGATCTTGCTTCTTAGAACCCTTTCAAAGATTTTTATGATATGGGACGTTAGCGCTATTGGTCTGTAGTTCTTTGCCATTGCTTTACTGCCGCCTTTGTGGAGTGGGGCTATGTCTGTTGTTTTTAGTAACTGTGGGACGACCCCAGTGTCCATGCTCCCTCTCCATAGAATGTTAAAAGCACGTGATAGGGGCTTCTTGCAGTTCTTCATGAACACTGAGTTCTATGAGTCGGGGCCTGGAGCGGAGTGCATGGGCATGTCATTTATCGCCTTTTCAAAGTCATGTGGCGTCAGGGTAATGCCAGATAGGCTTGCGTCTACCAGGTTCTGTGGCACTCTCATAAAAAATTCATTTAGGTCTTCAACTTTTAGTCTGGTTAGCGGCTCATTAACCACTGTTAGCAACACGATAATAGCGTCACTGTTAGCAACACAATAACAGTGTCACTGTTAGCAACACAATAACAGCATCACTGTTAGCAACACAATAACAGCGTCACTGTTAGCAACACAATAACAGCGTCACTGTTAGCAACACAATAACAGCGTCACTGTTAGCAACACAATAACAGCATCACTGTTAGCAACACAATAACAGCACCACTGTTAGCAACACAATAACAGTGTCACTGTTAGCAACACAATAACAGCATCACTGTTAGCAACACAATAACAGCATCACTGTTAGCAACACAATAACAGCATCACTGTTAGTAACACAATAACAGCATCACTGTTAGCAACACAATAACAGCATCACTGTTAGCAACACAAAAACAGCATCACTGTTAGCAACATAATAACAGCGTCACTGTTAGCAACACAATAACAGCGTCAATGTTTGCAACACAATAACAGCGTCACTGTTAGCAACACAATAACAGTGTCACTGTTAACAACACAATAACAGCGTCACTTAGCATCACAATAGCAGCATCACTGTTAGCAGCACAATAACAGCATCACTGTTAGCAACACAATAACAGTGTCACTGTTAGCAACACAATAACAGCATCACTGTTAGCAACACAATAACAGCATCACTGTTAGCAACACAATAACAACGTCAATGTTAGCAACACAATAACAGCATCACTGTTAGCAATACACCATCACTGTTAGCAACACAATAAAAGCATCACTGTTAACAACACAACACCGTCACTGTTAGCAACACAATAACAGCCTCACTGTTAACAACACAAAAACAGCGTCACTGTTAGCAACACAAAAGCAGCATCACTGTTAGCAACACAACACCATCACTGTTAGCAACACAATAACAGCCTCACTGTTAGCAACACAACACCGTCACTGTTAGCAACACAACACCATCACTGTTAGCAACAACACCGTCACTGTTAGCAACACACTAACAGAATCATTGTTAGGAATTCAATAACAGCATCACAAACAGTTAGGTGAGTACATACATCTACACACACACACACATCCCTTGAAACTGGGCAGATACCTGAGGTATGGAAGAAGGCCAACGTAGTCCCCATTTTTAAAAAAGGAGACAGAAAAGAGGCACTAAACTATAGACCGGTGTCACTTACATGTATAGTGTGCAAAGTCCTGGAGAAAATCATCAGGAAAAGAATGGTGGAACACCTTGAGCGGAACAGGATAATAAACACCAGACAGCATGGATTCTGGGAAGGCAAATCCTGTGTAACAAACCTCCTAGAGTTCTATGATAAAGTAACAGAGGTAAGGCAGGAGAGAGAAGGGTGGGTTGATTGCATTTTCCTGGACTGCAGGAAGGCCTTCGACACAGTTCCTCACATGAGATTAGTAAAGAAGTTGGAAGAACAAGCAGGTATAACAGGAAGGGCACTGGAATGGATCAGGGAATACCTCAAAGGGAGGCAACAACGGGTCATGGTGCGTGGTGAGGTATCACAGTGGGCGCCTGTGACGAGTGGTGTACCGCAGGGGTCAGTCCTAGGACCAGTGTTATTCCTGGTATATGTAAATGACATGGCGGATGGGATAGACTCAGAAGTGTCTCTATTCGCGGATGATGTGAAAATAATGAGGAGAATCACATCGGAAGAGGACCAGGCAGGGCTGCAAACAGACCTGGACAAGCTCGACATCTGGTCTAGCAGTTGGCTTCTCGAATTCAATCCCTCCAAATGCAAAGTCATGAGGATCGGAGAAGGGCAAAGAAAACTGCTGACAGAGTACAAGCTAGGCGGACAAAGGCTACAAACCTCGGCAAAGGAGAAAGACCTTGGAGTGAGTATAACACCAAGCACGTCTCCGGAGGCACACATCAACCAGATAACTGCGGCAGCATATGGGCGTCTGGCAAACCTTAGATTAGCGTTCTGTTACCTTAACAAGGAATCGTTCAAGACACTGTATACTGTGTACGTCAGGCCCATACTAGAATATGCAGCACCAGTCTGGAACCCACACCTGGTCAAGCACGTAAGGAAACTAGAGAAAGTGCAAAGGTTTGCGACAAGGTTAGTTCCACAACTCAGGGGTCTGTCTTATGAAGAAAGGTTGAGGAATAGGACTAACAACACTGGAGGAAAGAAGGGTCAGAGGAGACATGATAACGACATACAAAATACTGCGGAGAATTGACAAGGTAGATAGTGACAGGTTGTTTCAGAGAGGGAACACAGAAACAAGGGGACACAACTGGAAGCTGAAGACTCAGATGAGTCAAAGGGATGTCAGGAAACATTTCTTCAGCCACAGAGTAGTCAGGAAGTGGAATGGACTAGAGAAAGATATAGTGGAGGCAGGAACCATACATAGTTTTAAGACAAGGTATGATAAAGCTCATGGAGCAGGGAGAGCAGAGACCCAGTAGCAGACAGCGAAGAGGCGGGGCCAGGAGCTGAGTCTCGACCCCTGCAACCACAATTAGGTGAGTACAATTAGGTGAGTACACACACTCTGAAGTGTCCCTGTTTGTAGATGATGTGAAGTTGATGAGAAGAATTCAATTGGGCGAGGACCAGGCAGAACTACAAAGGGATCTGGACAGGCTGCAAGCCTGGTCCAGCATTTGGCTCCTGGAGTTCAACCCCACCAAGTGCAAAGTCATGAAGATTGGGAAGGGCAAAGAAGACCACAGACGGAGTACAGTGTAGGGGGCCAGAGACTGCAAACCTCAATCAAGGAAAAGATCTTGGGGTGAGTATAACACCAGGCACATCTCCTGAGGTGCACATCAACCAAATAACTGCTGCAGCATATGGGCGCCTAGCAAACCTAAGAACAGCATTCCGAAATCTTAATAAAAGAATCGTTTAGGACCCTGTATGCTGTGTACGTTAGGCCCATACTGGAGTATGCAGCACCAGTTTGGAACCCACACCTAGCCAAGCATGTGAAGAAGCTCGAGAAAGTGCAAGGTTTGCAACAAGACTAGTCTCGGAGCTAAGGGGTATGTCCTACGAGAGAAGTTAAGGGAAATCGACCTGACGACACTGGAGGACAGGAGAGATAGGGGGGACATGATAACAACATATAAGATACTGAGAGGAATTGACAAAGTGGACAGAGACAGAATGTTCCAGAGATGGGACACAGTAACAAAGGGACACAGTTGGAAGTTGAAGACTCAGATGAATCACAGAGATGTTAGAAAGTATTTCTTCAGTCACAGAGTTGTCGGGAAGTGGAATAGTTTAGGAAGCGATGTAGTGGAGGCAGGCTCCATACATAGCTTTAAGCAGAGGTATGATAAAGCTCATGGCGCAGGGAGAGTGACTCAGTAGCGGCCAGTGAAGAGGCGGGGCCAGGAGCTGTGACTCGACCCCTGAAACCACAACTAGGTGGGTACACACATACACACACACACACACACACACACACACACACACACACACAGATACATATTGTGTTGCTAAGAGTGATGCTGTTATTGTGTTGCTAAGAGTGATGCTGTTATTGTGTTGCTAACAGTGATGCTGTTATTGTGTTGCTAACAGTGATGTTGTTATTGTGTTGCTAACAGTGATGCTGTTATTGTGTTGCTAACAGTGATGCTGTTATTGTGTTGCTAACAGTGACGCTTCATCACAGATGCTTCTAGTCCTCTGAACGCTGTCACATGCAGCTGCAGTGATCTTTATTACTGTGACGTTATTAATCCCACTGCTGCTTAACATGATGTGTGATCCGATGTTGACTTTATTAGTGCTGACTTTATTAGTGATTATATCAGCTCGATAATTGCTGAGTCATTCAAGGAACAATCGAGGGGAGTGTAGAAAAAGGGAGAGCTAAGCTATACGTAGAAGCCCTAACAGACCACAGCAATGCACAGGGAAAGTTAAGGGAAAGCAACAGGCCACTGGACCAAGGGATAACAGACAATGAAGAGATTGAAGAAAAGAAAGCTGCAATGGAGGCAACTAAATCGAATCAGGGGTTACATAGGGATAGGCAGTGGGAGAATGAAAGAGAGAGATCAGTCTTTATTTATGGGCTCAGGGAAGCTGAAGGGGAAACTTATGAAGCAAGAAGACAAGGGGAGAAAAAATCGATTGAAATCATCATGAAAGCAATACGAGAAGATGACATGACCCAGCTGGCAAATTTTCTAAGAATAGGGGGGTTTGCAAGAGGAAGAATCCGGCCAAAGTGATTTTCAAGGCGGAATTGACTCGAAACAGGATTCTGCAGGAGAAAGCAAGACTAAGGGATATGTCAGAGTACCGGAATGTGTATCTTGACCGTGACAGAACACAAGAAGAAAGACAGAAACTGAAAGAGAGGGTACAGAGACAAAAGGAGGAAAGAGAGATGGACAGGAGAACCCAGACTCAGGAGGAAGCTCAAATACCTTCAGATGTCCCCCAACCTGGATAACCCCAATGCAACCAAACAATCTAAACCAAAACACACATGCCATACCTAATGCTTCCACCCACCTCATTACAAACTCCACCTTCACACCAACCATGCATAGTTCCTCATCAGGTCTCCCAATTTCCCACCTCTTTAAGGGGGGCTCCTTGCCATGGTAAAGAGGCTATCGGTCTGAGGAATTGGACCTCTTGGTCTTCTTCCTCAGACCGAACCTAATTACCCACCCCCCAATCCCCCTTCCCCTTTCTCATCTTCCCTATCCTCCCTTTTCCCTTTCCTCATCCTCCTCCTCATCCCTCCCTTATTTCCTTCCCATTTTTACCCTGGTAGCTTCTCTCCACAGGTATTCTAGTTCCTAGGTAGAGGGAAGGGTACCGTGGTCCAATCCCATTCCGTTGAGGTTCTTGGCGGTGGTGTAGTTTGCCGTGGAATCTGGATCGCCTTTGGATGTCCCGATCCCTCTCTGGTCTCCCGGGGGTGGGGTGGCCTTGGGTATCTTTCGGGCGACGGGTGTATCTCTGGAGGCCACCTTTCGGATTCCGGGGGTGGTGGCTGAAGGACGTATGCTTTGTGGCGGATATCCGGCCGCCCTCTGTTTTGTCCGCTGAGGTGGCTCAGTGGATGTGAGGTTGCTATGGGTAGGGTATGGCACGGGTTCCAGGCAGCATCTGCACTACTTGCGATGTTGAGGGCCTCTTGGGCGCGGAGGGGGATTTACGCCCCTTTCATTCCTCCTAGGAGCTATTCCTCCACGTTCCCCTCTTTATTCTTTTTTTTTATTTTTATTTTATTTTCTCTTTTTTTTCTTAAAAAACAAAAAGAAAGAAGTAACCTAACCATGGATGCCCTAATCTGTGAACCTACCCCTGGGCCCCTTGATACCGCACCTAGTTCTGACTACAATGTACTCAACCCCTGTCAATTTGGACAATTTGGACAATCAGGACAAACAAGAGCACAAACGATGCTATTATGCACATGTTGGAGTTAATATATACCGCACTTGAGAAGATTTGGTCATTACTTTATGTGGATGACTTTGCTATAGCTTGTGTGGGTACTGACTGTCACCTCATTGCAGTTTCCCTCCAGCATGCTGTCAACTGAGTTTCCAATTGGGCCACCTCTCACGGGTTTAAATTTTCTAGTAGCAAAACTCATCAAATTACGTTTACTAGATGTTCAGTAATCTCTGATCATCCGTTGTACCTATACGGCTCACGTATCCCGGAACGTGATACAGTCAGGTTTCTCGGCCTCCTGTTTGACCGTCAGTTGTCCTGGAAACCTCACATTACCGCTGTGAAGGCAACTTGTCATAGCCAGCTGAACCTCCTAAAAACCCTCGCACATCTTTCGTGGGGGGTTGATTGTAGAACTCTCCGTCTACATTCAGCCCTAATTTTATCAAAACTCGATTATGGTGACCAGATATATTCGGCGGCCTCGCCTGCTACTCTTTCCATCCTCAATCCCATCCATCACCAGGGATTACGCTTATGCCTTGGTACATTACGTTCTTCCCCGGTTGAGAGCCTCTATGTAGAAGCGAACATTCCATACTTATCCGATCGTCGTGATGCACATTGCATTCGCTATTATGTTCGCTCTCATGACCTCCGCTATCCTTCCATGTATAGGATTGTTATAGATGTTAGTAGACGCTCTTTATTTGTTTGTTGCTCCTGCTTACTTCGTCCCTTTTCTCTTCGTCTACATTCACTTCTGTCTTCCCTTCAGCTACCACCTCTATATGTTCATGTGACATCTCCCTTTCCCCTACCCCCTTGGGAAGTTCCTGCTGTCCATGTCTGTTCTATTCCTCTACCTTGCGCGAAAGCCCGCCTACCTACAGCGGCTTCTCGCTCTTTTTTTCTAGACCACTTCTGTTCTCATTCCCATGCCATCGCAGTTCACACCGATGGTTCAAAGTCGTCTGACGGCGTCGGATTCGCAGGAGTGTTTCTGGACAGCGTTGTATGAGGGCATCTATTACCCTCGGCTAGCATATTTACGGCTGAATTGTATGCCATTCTTGTGGCACTTATCCGTATTGCATCTATGCCTGTATCACCATTTGTGGTCGTTTCAGACTCCCTTAGTGCTTTACAGGCTATCCGTGAAATTGATACACTTCACCCCCTAGTTCTTCGTATCCAACTTTGGTTACGCCATATCTCTAGCAAGCACAAAGATATTGTTTTTTGTTGGGTCCCTGGTCATGTTGACGTACAGGGCAATGAACAGGCAGACACTGCTGCACAGTCAGCAGTACATGACCTTCCAGTTTCATATAGAGGTGTTCCTTTTACGGACTATTTTGCGGTCATTGCTACCCACCTTCGCATCCATTGGCAACAACGCTGGTCTGACCTGCTAAATAACAAACTTCATTCTATTAAACTGAGTATAGGTTTCTGGCCTACATATCACCATTGTCGAGGTTGGGATACTACACTCTCCTGTCTTCGCATTGGCCACACTCGTCTTACGCACAGGTATCTCATGGAGAGGCTCCCTGCCCCTCTCTGTGAGCATTGTCAGGTTCCAGTGTCTGTTCGACATATTCTGTTGGACTGTCCCCTTTATCAACGAGCACGCAGAAGGTAAAGAAAGGGAAGATAAAGAAAGGGCCGCTCTGCGCGCTTTCTTTACCTTCCCTTCTTGCTGATGGGACCCTCCTTTAATCCTGACTCTCTCGTTGACTTTTTGTCAGAAACTGACTTACTACACAAACTCTGAAAATTATACCTCTAGCACCTCCCTCAGTCCCTTCTACCTCGATCTCTTGCTATCCTCTATCCCTGCACTATCTACTGTCCTCCTGCACTCCATACCCTACTAATCATCCATCTCCCGCTTACAATCCATTCTCCCTGCATCCTGTCCTGCCCCGCCTTGCTGTATAACCCTTGTGGTTTAGCGCTTCTTTTGATTATAATAATAATCTCACTTTCCCAACCCCAACGTACCCCCCTTGACTACAGTTTTAGAAAAGAAGTTGAAGGTTTGGTATACAAATGCAGATGGTATAACAAATAAATGTGAGGAGTGGCATGAAAGAATAAAGGAGACATCCCCAGAAACTCACCAAGATGATAACAGATGCAATCTTTCCTCCAAGATATCAAATCCTCAGGAAAGATAGAGGGAGCAGAGGGGGATGAGAAGTTGCACTGCTCATTAAGAACCGGTGGAGATTTGAGGAAGTGGAAAGAATGGATGGAATGGGAGTAAGGGACAACATAGTAGGAACATTCCAGTCTGAGGGCCATAATGTACAACCCACCACAGAACTGCAGGAGGCTAAGAGAAGAATTTGACGAGAGTAACAGAGCAACTAGCCGAGGTGGCCAGAAGAGCTCACATGGGGAGAGCAAAGTTACTAGTTATGGGTGATTTCAATCACAAGGAGATTAATTGGGAAAACCTGGAGCCCCATGGAGGTCCTGAATCATGGAGAGCCAAGATGATATATGTGGTACTGGAAAACCTCATGCATCAACATGTTAGAGACACTACCAGAAAGAGAGGTGAGGATGATCCAGCAAGACTGGACCTAGTATTCACCTTGAGTAGTTCGGACATCGAAGATATCATGTACGAAAGGCCCCTTGGAGTTAGTGATCATGTGGTTCTGTGTTTTGATTATATAGTTGAGGTACAAGTGGAGAGGGGAGCAGGAACAGGACGGGAAAAACGAAACTACAAAAGGGGGGACTACACAGGCATGAAGAACTTCCTACAAGATGTTCAGTGGGAGAGAGAATTGGAAGAAAAGCCAGAAAAAGAAATGATGGACTATGTGACAACAAAATGCAAGGAGGCAGAGGAGAGATTTATTCCCAAGGGAAACAGAAGTAATGGGGAGACAAGAACGAGTCCTAGGTTTACCCAAAGGTGTAGGGAGGCAAAAACTAAGTGCACTAGAGAATGGAAAAAGTACAGAAGACAAAGGACCCTGGAAAATAAAGAGATTAACTGAAGAGCCAGAAACGAATATGCACAGGTAAGAAGGGAGGCTCAGCGACAATACGAAAATGACATAGCATCAAAAGTCAAGTCTGATCCGAAGCTGTTGTGTAGTCACATCAGGAGGAAAACAACAGTCAAGGACCAGGTAATCAGGCTGAGGAAGGAAGGTGGGGAGTTCACAAGAAATGACCAAGAGGTATGTGAGGAGCTCAACATGAGATTTAAAGAAGTATTTACAGAGGAGACAGGAAGGACTCCAGGAATTCAGAATAGGAAGGTACATTAACAAGTGCTGGATGAAATACATCCGAGGAGGAGGTGAAGGTCCCACCTCAAATGCGGTGGGACCTGACAACATATCTCCATGGGTCCTTAGAGAGGGAGCAGAGATGTTGTGTGTGCCACTAACAAAAATCTTCAACACATCCATTGATGGAAAATGTAGTCCCAATTTTTAAAAAAGAAGATAGACACGAGGCATTAAACTACAGACCTGTGTCACTGACATGTATAGTATGCAAAGTCATGGAGATCATCAGGAGGAAAGTGGTGGAGCACCTAGAAAGACACAAGCTTATAAACGACAACCAGCATGGTTTCAGGGATATAAAATCCTGTACCACAAACCTACTGGAGTTTTATGACAAGGTAACAGAAGTAAGACACGAGAGAGAGGGGTTGATAGACAGCATTTTTTTGGACTGCAAGAAGGCGTTAGACACAGTTCCTCACAAGAGATTAATGCAAAAGCTGGAGGATCAGGCACACGTAACAGGAAAGGCAACAACGAGTCATGGTACGTGACGAGGTGTTAGAGTGGGCACCTGTGATGAGTGGGGTTCCTAGGACCTGTACTGTTTTTGGTATATGTGAATGACATAACGGAAGGGGTAGACTCAAAAGTGTCCATGTTTGCAGATGATGTGAAGTTAATGAAAAGAATTAAATCAGTCGAGGATCAGGCAGGACTACAAAGAGACCTGGACAGGCTACAAGCCTGGTCCAGTAACTGGCTCCTTGAATTTAATCCTGCCAAATACAAAGTCATGACTATCGGGGAAGGGCAAAGAAGACCGCAGACATAATATAGTCTAGGTGGCCAAAGACTGCAAACCTCACTCAAGGAAAAAGATCTTGGGGTGAGTATAATCCCGAGCACTTTTCCTGAGGCGCACATCAATCAGATAACTTCTGCAGCATACAGGCGTCTGGCAAACCTAAGAATAGCATTCCAATACCTTCACTAAGGAATCGTTCAAGACTCTCTACACCATATACGTCAGGCCCATACTAGAGTATGCAGCACCAGTTTGAAACCCACAACTGGTCAAGCACGTCAAGAAATTAGAGAAAGTGAAAAGGTTTGCAACAAGACTAGTCCCAGAGCTAAGGGGATTGACCTACTAAGAAAGGTTAAGGGAAATCGGCCTGACAACACTAGATGACAGGAGGGTTAGGGGAGACATGATAATGACATATAAAATACTGCGAGGAATAGATAAGGTGATCAAAGACAGGATGTTCCAGAGATGGGGCACAGAAACAAAGGGTCACAATTGGAAGTTGAAGACTCCTATGAGTCAAAGAGATGTTAGGAAGTATTTCTACAGTCATAGAGTTGTCAGGAAGTGGAATAGTCTGGCAAGTGACGTGGTGGAGGCAGGACCCATACATAGTTTTAAGATGAGGTTTGATAAAGCTCATGGAGCAGGGAGAGAGAGAGGACTTAGTAGCGATCAGTGAAGAGGCGGGGCCAGGAGCTATGAATCGACCCCTGCAACCACAAATAGGTGAGTACAAATGAGCAAACACACACACACACACACACACACACACTACAAACCTCAATCAAGGAAAAAGATCTTGGGGTGAGTATAACACCAGGCACATCTCCTGAGGCGCACATCAACCAAATAACTGCTGCAGCATATGGGCGCCTAGCTAACCTAAGAACGGCATTCTGACATCTTAACAAAGAATCGTTCAGGACCCTGTACACTGTGTACGTTAGGCCCATACTGGAGTATGCAGCACCAGTTTGGAACCCACACTTAGCCAAGCACATAAAGAAGCTTGAGAAAGTGCAAAGGTTTGCAACGAGACTATTCCCGGAGCTAAGAGGTATGTCCTACGAGGAGAGGTTAAGGGAAATTGACCTGACGACACTGGAGGACAGGAGAGATAGGGGGAACATGATAACTACATATAAGATACTGAGAGGAATTGACAAGGTGGACATAGACAGAATGTTCCAGAGATGGGACACAGCAACAAGGGGTCACAGTTGAAAGTTGAAGACTCAGATGAATCACAAGGATGTTAGGAAGTATTTCAGTCACAGAGTGGTCGGGAAGTGGAATAGTTTGGGAAATGATATAGTGGAGGCAGGCTCCATACATAGCTTTAAGAAGAGGTATGATAAAGCTCATGGCGCAGGGAGAGTGACCCAGTAGCGGCCAGTGAAGAGGCTGGGCCAGGAGCTATGAATCGACCCCTGCAACCACAACTAGGTGAGTACACACACACACACACTAATTCACACACTCATACACACACTCATACACACTCATACACACACTCATACACACACACACACATACACACACGTTCAGAAATTCACGCTAGGTAATATTAAAATGAGAGTGAACGGCTACACAAGAATGAAGAGTTGGTGTCACCTTAGTGAAACCTGCGGTGTGATGTCCCAAGATTAACACATAATATACCATTGTCTTTGATGACCTTTATTGTGATAACAAGATGACTGACTAACATTGTCTTTGATGACCTTTATTGTGGTAACAAGATGACTGACTAACATTGTCTTTGATGACCTTTATTGTGGTAACAAGATGACTGACTAACATTGTCTTGATGACCTTTATTGTGATAACAAGATGACTGACTAACATTGTCTTTGATGACCTTTATTGTGGTAACAAGATGACTGACTAACATTGTCTTTGATGACCTTTATTGTGGTAACAAGATGACTGACTAACATTGTCTTGATGACCTTTATTGTGGTAACAAGATGACTGACTAACAAAACGTTAAATGGACACAAATGCATTTAATTAGGACACCTTTACTGAAGTCGTTTCTATCATTTCTGGAAATAAATGGTATAAAATACCGACACAATGGAAAAATAAACACATAAGCAGTATAATGTGATCCTTTATTGACAACGTTTCAATATTATACGTCGGCGAAACATCCAGAGACCTCCAAACACGCATTTCAGAACACCAGTACGCAGGCAGATCTGACGACTCAAGAAATGCCTGTGTTCAACACCGAAATTTACACAACCATTTAATCAACTACAGAAACCCAAGACTCATCGCCAGAGAAGACAACACGCAATACCGAAGAATCCTGGAATCATCACTTATCTGTATATCCAACAACTTCAACCAGAACAACGGCTTCTACAACATAGCTGAACCTATTGCCAAGAAACTTCTTCAACGCTATCCCACCTAGAACTCAAGAATGGTACACTGCAGGTCCTTTAAGTCACACAAGGTTTTAAACTATCACACTACTTTTAAGACTGTCACATGCAGCTTTCTCCACCTGACCCAACATTCTCCACCTGACTGTACCCTACATATATTCATGTTACTCATTTTCCAGGTAGATCTGTCTGTGACTCGATAAAGCCCACTGCGTGGGCGAAACGTTGTCAATAAAGGATCACATTATACTGCTTATGTGTTTATTTTTCTATCATTTCTACTGCTACCACAAGTACTACAACTACTACTACTGCTACCACAAGTACTACAACTACTACTACTGCTACCACAAGTACTACAACTACTACTACTGCTACCACAAGTACTACAACTACTACTACTGCTACCACAAGTACTACTACTACTACTACTGCTACCACAAGTACTACAACTACTACTACTGCTACCACAAGTACTACAACTACTACTACCACAAGTACTACAACTACTGCTACCACAAGTACTACAACTACTACTACTGCTACCACAAGTACTACAACTACTACTACTGCTACCACAAGTACTACAACTACTACTACTGCTACTAAAAGTACTACAACTACCACAAGTACATCAACTACTTCTACCACAAGTACTACAACTACTACCACAAGTACTACAACTACTGCTATCACAAGTACTACAACTACTGCTACTGCTACA
This sequence comes from Cherax destructor, assembly GCA_009830355.1. NCBI lineage: Eukaryota > Metazoa > Arthropoda > Malacostraca > Decapoda > Parastacidae > Cherax > Cherax destructor. The sequence continues at coordinate 24,581 of WNWK01014925.1, forward strand.
ATAAGAACATAAGAAAAAAGGAACACTGCAGCAGGCCTACTGGCCCATGCGAGGCATGTCCATCACTCCCTGGCTTAGACCTGACTACCTTGAGTTAACCCTCTCCAGGTAAACTCCATGTAGTCAGGTCATTTTCAATTAAGGAGCACGGCATAAGACCTAGTAGCACAAGCTAGTCACGTCCTACTCACACCCACCCACACCCACTCATGTATTTATCTAACCTATTTTTAAAAGGAATCAACGTCTTAGCTTCTATGACGGTACTCGGGAGTTTGTTCCACTCATCCACAACTCTATTACCAAACCAGTGCTTTCCTATATCCTTCCTGAATCTGAACTTTTCCAACTTGAAACCATTGCTGCGAGTCCTGTCTTGGCTGGATATTTTCAGCACACTATTTACATCTCTTTTATTTATTCCTGTTTTCCATTTATACACCTCAATTCTACGCCTTTCTAGAGAGTGCAGATTCAAGGCCCTCAGTCTATCCTCATAGGGAAGATTTCTGATACATGGGATCAACTTTGTCATCCTCCTTTGTACGTTTTCCAGAGCATTTATATCCATTCTGTCATACGGTGACCAGAACTGTGCAGCATAATCTAAATGAGGCCTAACCAAGGATAAATAGAGTTGAAGAACAACCTGAGGACTTCTATTATTTATACTAAGATCGTTTACGGCTCACATTGAGCCATTGAAACATCTAAATTATTGGGAACGCCTTCAAGTCTTGAACATGTACTCATTGGAGCGGAGGAGAGAGAGTACATGATAATATATACATGGAAAGTACTTGAGGGCCTGGTCCCAAATCTGCACACTCCCATAACAACATACTGGAGTGAGAGATATGGGAGAAAGTGTAAAATAAATCCAGTGAGGAGCAGGGGTGCGGTGGGGACAATACGGGAGCACTGTATTAACATCCGGGGTCCCAGACTATTCAACATCTTACCAGAAGATATCCGAAACACGGCTGGAACCAGTGTAGAAGCCTTCAAGAGGAAACTGGACAAATATCTTCACCAGGTGCCAGATCAACCAGGCTGTGATGGATATGTGGGGCAGCGGGCCTCCAGCAGCAACAGCCTGGTTGACCAGGCAAGCACCAGACGAGCCTGGCCCATGGCCGGGCTCAGAGAGTAGATACTCTGAAACTCTTCAAAGGTATATCAAAGGTAATTGATATGAAGCCAAGGATTCTGTTAGCTTTATAGCGAACACTTATGTCTTGGTTTCAGATTACTGCTAACCAGAACTCCTAAATCCTTTTCGTAATCACAAGTATTAAGATCTACATTATTCAATTTGTATGTGGCATGGTTATTGTCCTGCCCAACATTTAAAACTTTGCATTTGTCTACATTAAACTGCATCTGCCACTTCTCCGACCACTGCATCAGTCTATTCAAATCATCCTGGAGTGCTCTAATGTCCTCATTAGAATGAATTGAACGGCCTATTTTGATGTCATCAGCAAATTTGCTTATGTTGCTATTTATTCCCTCATCTATGTCGTTTATGTAAATTGTGAACAACAAGGGGCCCAAAACTGATCCCTGTGGGACACCGCTTGAGACGTGCCCCCATTCTGATTTCTCCCCATTTATGCAAATTCTCTGCCGCCTATTTGTCAACCATGCCTCTACCCAGGAAAAATTTCTCCTCCTATTCCGTGTGCCTGAAGTCTATATACACAATATCATATTCATTACCATTATCTACCTCCTCAAACACCTTAGTGAAAAAAAGTTAGTAAATTGTAAAACAGTAAAACTGTGTTGAGATTCATTAATCAATTTATGCCTTTCAAGATGGCTACAAATTGCCACGACAATTATTGATTCCATAAATTTACCAACGATGGTGGTAAGGCTTATTGGTCACTTGCCTTCTAAATAGGTATTACATTTGCCATTTTCCACTTGTCTGGCACTATGCCAGTTTGTAGTGATATACTAAAAAGATTAGCCAAAGGCTTGCTAAGTTCCTCTTTACATTCCTTTAAAACACTTGCAAACAGTTCATCAGGGCCTGGAGATTTGTTAGGTTTTAATTTCTCTGTCTGAGGACCATGTTACATCGCCTGCCGAGTCTTTTGCTTTCGTAGGGAGTGATTTTTGTGTGCAAGTTTGGTACTAAACCCTCGAGAATTTTCCATGTGTATATAATAATGTATCTCTCCCGCCTGCATTCTAGAGAGTACAGGTTTAGGAACTTCAAGCGTTCCCAGTAATTGAGGTGGTTTATCGCGGTTATGCGTGCTGTGAAGGTTCTCTGCACATTTTCAAGGTCAGCAATTATACCCGCCATGAAAGGTGCAGTTAGTGTGCAGCAATATTCCAGCCTAGATAGAACAAGCGATCTGTAAAGTGTCAACATGGGCTTGGCATCCCTGGTTTTGAAGGTTCTCAGTATCCATCCTGTCATTTTTCGAGCAGATGCAATTGCTACTTTGTTATGATAAAGCTCCATGAGCTTTATCATAACATGTATGGTTCCCGCATCCACTATATCATTCGCTAGACTATTCCACTTCCTAACTACTCTATTGCTGAAGAAATGCTTCCTAACATCCCTTTGACTCATCAGTTGTGCCCCCTTGTTTCTGTGTTCCCTCTCTGGAACATCCTTTCCCTATCTACCTTGTCCATTTTGTAACGGCTTGAGAAAGCTCCTGGAGAGCGAAACGTTGCCACAATAAAATGTCACATTAGTTGCATTTGTGTCCTTTTACTTAACATCTACCTTGTCGATTCCCCACAGTATTTTGTATGTCGTTATCATGTCTCCTCTAACCCTTCTGTCCTCCAGTGTTGTTAGTCCTATTTCCCTCAACCTTTCTTCATAGGGCGGAGTCCTGAGTTGTGGAACTAGCCTTGTCGCAAACCTTTGCACTTTCTCTAATTTCTTGACGTGCTTGACCAGGTATGGGTTCCAGACTGGTGCTGCATACTCTAGTATGGGCCTGACGTACACGGTGTACAGTGTCTTGAACGATTCCTTGTTAAGGTAACGGAACGCTAATCTTAGGTTTGCCAGTCGCCCATATGCTGCCGCACTTATCTGGTTGATGTGTGTTTCCGGAGACGTGCTTGGCGTTATACTCACCCCAAGGTCTTTCTCCTTTGATGAGGTTTGTAGCCTTTGACCACCTAGCCTGTACTCTGTCAGCGGTCCTCTTTGCCCTTCTCCGATCTTCATGACTTTGCATTTGGTGGGGTTAAATTCGAGAAGCCAGTTGCTAGACCAGATGTCAAGCTTGTCCAGGTCTCTTTGAAGTCCTGCTTGGTCTTCATCCGATGTGATTCTCCTCATTAATTTCACATCATCTGCGAACAGAGACACTTCTGAGTCTATCCCGTCTGTCATGTCATTCACATATACCAAGAATAGCACTGGTCCTAGGACTGATCCCTGCAGTACACAGCTCGTCACAGGCGCCCACTGTGATACCTCATCATGCACCATGACCCGTTGTTGCCTCCCTGTGAGGTATTCCCTGATCCATTCCAGTGCCCTTCCTGTTATACACGCTTGGTCTTCCAACTTTTACTAATCTCATATGAGGAACTGTGTCGAAGGCCTTCCTGAAGTCCAGGAAAATGCAGTCAACCCACCGTTCTCTCTCTTGCCTTACCTCTGTTACTTTATCATAGAACTCCAGGAGGTTTGTTACACAGGATTTGCCTTCCCTGAATCCGTGCTGTCTGGTGTTGATTATCCTGTTTTGCTCCAGATGCTCCACCATTCTTTTCTATGATTTTCCAAGACTTTGCACACTATACACGTAAGTGACACCGGTCTATAGTTTAGTGCCTCTTTCCTGTCTCCTTTTTTAAAGATGGGGACTACGTTGGCCTTTTTCCATACCTCAGGGAGCTGCCCAGTTTCAAGGGATGTGTTGAATATTATGGTAAGTGGCACACTCAACCTCAGCTCCTTCCCGAAAAACCCACTTGGAGATATTGTCCGGACCCATCGCCTTTGTGGTATCAAGGTCACTGAGTGCTTCACCTCCCCCTCAGTTGTGTGTATGCCCTCCAGCACTTGATACATCTCTTGTTGGTGATGCACCCCGTCCTGTCTACCCATCTGCCTCCACTGTGAATACTTCCTTAAACCTCGAGTTGAGCTCCTCACATACCTCTTGATCGTTGATTGTGAGTTCCCCATCTTCTGTCCTCAGCCTTATCACCTGGTCCTTGACTGTTGTCTTTCTTCTGATGTGACTGTACATCAGTTTCGGGTCAGACTTGACTTTCGATGCTATGTCATTTTCATACTTTTTCTGGGCCTCCCTCCGTACCTGTGCATACTCGTTTCTAGCTCTTCAACTAATCTCTTTGTTTACTTGGGTTCTTTGCGTTCTGTACCTTTTCCATTCTCTGACACTCTGAGTCTTCGCCTCCCTGCACCTTTGGGTAAACCGGGGGCTCTTTCCTTTGGTATAAACCGCTCCTCTGCCTCCTTGCACTTTGTCGCTACGTATTCCATCATTTCATTTACTGACTGTCCTTCCATTTCCTTTCCCACAGAACCTCCTGCAGGAAATTCCTCATACCCATGTAGTCCCCTCTTTTAAAGTCTGGTTTGTCTCTTTCAGCACCATCTTCCCTCTCCACCTGTAGCTCTACAATGTACTCAAAGCTCAACACCATTTGGTCGCTGGCTCCCAGGGGGCTCTCGTGTGTTAGGTCCTCGATATCTGAGCTGTTCAGGGTGAATACAAGGTCCAACCTTCTGGTTCGTCCTCTCCTCTCTCTCTCGTCGTGTCCCTGACATGTTGGTGCATCAGGTTTTCCAGTACCATGTCCATCATCTTGGCTCTCCAAGTTTCTGGACCCCCACGTGGTTCTTGGTTCTCCCAGTCGATCTCCATGTGGTTGAAATCGCCCATGACCAGTAACTTAGCTCTGCTCATGTGCACTTTTCTTGCCACCTCCACCAGAGTGTCCACCATTGCTCTGTTGTTCTCATTATATTCCTCTCCTGGCCTCCTGCAGTTATGTGGTGGGTTATACATCACTGCAATGACTATCGTGTGCTCCCCAGACTGGATGGTACCTACTATAAAGTCCCTTTCTCTACACACCTCATTCCTTCCATTTCCTCGAATCTCCAATGGTTCCTTACGAGCAGTGCGACCACTCCTCCCTCCCTGCTCCTTTTATCTTTCCTCAGGAACTGATATCCCTGTGGGAAGATTGTGTCTGTTATTGCCTCATTTAGTTTAGTTTCTGTGACTGTTATGATGTATTAATATTGGTAGAATTACCGACAATATTTTAAGTAAAAAAACACAAATGCAACTAATGAGACATTTTATTGTGGCAACGTTTCGCTCTCCAGGAGCTATGTCAAGCCGTTACAAACAATACATGGACACACAGGGTATATATAGGTTCAGGGTGAGGTGTAATACTAGTGGTGGTAGAGGTAGTAGTGATATAAGTCGTAGTAGTAGTAGTGATACAATAAGGTAGAACAATCAACTAGCACATGAATAAAAGGTGATAAAAGCAACTACTTGAGTAGTATAAAAATAGGTTAGACAAATATTTCTGTTGGAGGTTGGAAAAGAGAAGACCTGTAGCAGTGTTCCACATCCACGAAGTGCTTGTGTAGTAGGAGAGACTATGAGATGGTAGGGTTTACTGTTTTCAGGAGGATTCTTGCTAAAACTTCAGAGATGGTAAAGCTGCCTTTGTTTTGTTTAATTGTGTTAGAAACAGCGATAAGTGCTGATTCAAGGCACTTGCGTCTGCGGAAATAAGTTTTTTATTTCTAACGGGCGTCTTTGAATTTCATGAGATGATTGGTAGAATTTCGGTGTTGTACGCAGGCGGAGTTCAAGTTATCGTTCCTACATGCATTAATGTGTTCATTGAAGCGTGTTTCGAGGTTTCTTGCTGTTTCTCCTACATAAATCCTGTTGCAGCCTCCACAGGGTATAGTGTAAACCCCTGCGTTGACTGGTTCATGGTGCTTGGATTTTGTCCTGGTTAGATCCTTTATAGAAGTGCTGGAAGCGATGGCAACTCTAGTGTTAGCTTGTGCAAGTACTTTAGAAATGTTCCATGCAACTTGGCTGTTGGGAAGAATTATAACTTTGTTTGGAGTGGAGTTGACGCGTGGAGAATTAATGATCTGAAGAGCTCTTCTCTTGCAATCTTTGATGAAAAGGAAGGAAAATGTAAATCAGTGAAGGTTTGGTGAATGTATGTACATTCCTCGTCAAGAAACTCAGAACTACAAATTCGGTAAGCTCTTAGGAAAAATCTGATGATGATGCCTCTCTTGGTCTTAGTATCTTGACTGGAATAGAAGTGTGTGAGATTATTTTTATTTGTAGGTTTTCGGTAAACTTGAAATCTTAGATTGTTATCTACTTTGTGGATGAGGACGTCAAGAAAGGGTAGCTTGTCATTGGACTCTTCTTCTAGTGTAAACTGGATCGCAGGTTCAACTGCGTTGAGCCTTGCCTGAAGATTCCGTACATCAAAACGTTTGGGAGTTATTACGAGGACGTCGTCCACGTAACGTAACCAAGTGACGCTTGAGGGGATGATGTTGGCGAAGTGTTCAGCCTCTAGGTGTTCCATATACAAGTTAGCTAAGACGGCACTGATGGGGGACCCCATTCCCATGCCGTATGTTTGTTTGTAGAGCCTGTTATTGAAAGAAAAACAGTTGAAATTAACACAGAGTTCAATAAGGTAAACAAAATCTCCGGGAGGTAGAGGAAGGTTAAGGTCCTGATTGACTTTACGTCCTGTGGCGCATGCCACAGTCAGTGTGGCGCATGCCACAGTCAGTGTGGCGCATGCCTCAGTCAGTGTGGCGCATGCCAGTCAGTGTGGCGCAAGATCGCCAGTGTTCTTCATGAGAACATCGATGGCTTGTGTGGTAGGTACTTTAGTGAAGAGGGAAGTCATGTCCAAACTGCTTAGTTTCTTGTGTACGGATGGAGAGGTTTCGGATGCGGTTGAGAAGGTCGCCTGAATGTTTAAGATGAGCAGGGCTGATGGTCCCCAGAAGGCAGGAAAGATGTTTGGTAAGAACTCCGGCTAGTTTGTGTGGTGCACTGCCTATACCTGATGTGATTGGTCTGAGAGGAATATTATGTTTATGGGTCTTGGGTAAACCATACATGTGTGCTGGTTTAGGGTTGCTGGGTATCAAGTACAGAAGTTTCTTTCCTTCACTAGTGCGTTTCAGTATTTGTCTGGTTTTGTATAGGAAATCTTTTGTGAGTGTTTCCACAGTCGTGTGTTGATGGGTTCGTATGTGGACTGGTCATTCAAGAGGTCCATCATTTTGGTGTTGTATTCACTGGTGGTGAGTATGACGACTCCACCTCCTTTGTCAGCGGTGGTGACGATAATATTTGGGTCATTAGCAAGGCCCTTCAGAGCATTGATATAACGCCTGGGAAGATTAGTTGAAGAAGGTTCGCATAAAGCTGCGGTGAGAATGCCCTTTATATAACCCTTCTGGAAGTTGCTGTCACTGTGTCTGTGGTTTCTGGTGACTAAATTTAGTTGATAGTTTGGTTTGTGTATGTTAGTGGTAAATTTGAGACCCAGACTGAGCGCTTGTTTCTCGTAGTCACTGACTACAGCAAGAAACCTCGAAACACGCCTCAATGAACACATTAATGCATGTCTCGATCTAGGTATACATTCTGGTACTTGAGTCGCCCTCAGCCGTGCTTTCCTTGCAGGATCATGGTACAGGCTGATTCTGCATTGAAGATTACTTTGAGGGGCCGATTTCTTCCCTTTGTGTACCACCCGATTCTCCGAAAATTTGTCACCTGGGACATGTCTCCCCTGTTGCTAGCATGATACCTTTAATCCTTTCTTTCTCCTCCTGCTTTCTTCTGTCGTGGGTGTCCCCTTTGACTTCCTTAAGGCCGTAGATAAAGATCGACTTCTCCCTTTCCTCCTCCCACTGTGTCTCCCTTTGCATTGTCAGAGATGCATTAGCATCTTCCGGTTCTGTCATGGTTGTAGCCCCTGTGTTCCTCTGTGTGTCCGGCCTACTCATTTGCCCCTGCCCACTGCAGTATATTGTTGGGGTCTCTGCGTTTAGTGTTCTGTCTGTTTGTCTACCCTCTCATGTGTTGTTACTGCGCCCTCATGCATTGTTTCTGTGGTGCCCTTCTTGTCCCTGGCTGCTTTTTCTATATCCCTCTCATGTGGTGTTGGTATCCCACTCCTCTTGTTTCGGGCCCCACGTGTGTCTGACAGTGCCTGAGCATACAAGAGTTCTTTTTTCTCCACATTCCCTTTGACTGTGTCTGATGCCCCACGTGTGTCTGACAGTGCCTGTGCATACAAGAGTTCTCCTTTTTTCTCTGCATTCCCTTTGGGTGTGTCTGATGCACACATTCCAAGCGCCGTTTCTGAACAGGTACTTGTGTCTCTACTCTGTGTCAGTCTCTGCAGCTTCACTTCTAAGATCTAGATCTTGGCTTCTGCTTTTTTGACTTGCATTTCCCATTTTCTGCTCTCCTCCTCACCATTCCCTCGCTGATCATCAATATCTTCCTCTCCCATTCCTTCTCCCTTTTATTGAGTTCCTCCTCCCACTGTGGCCTCCCCGGAGCAACAATCATTCACCTTGCTGGCATCCTTCTCTTTGAGCCGCCCATATTCCCACGATGTGCCCGTATGGATGTTGTGAGAGTGTCAGAAGGAGGGAGAGAGGAGAGAGATAGAGAGGAGGGGTACTCGGAAGGGGTGAGAGGGAAGGATAGCTTGAGGTAGTGTGGTAGGGCGGATCAAGCGAGGAAGGAGAGGGAGAGAGAGAGGGGAGAGGAGAGGAGAGGGAGAGGGAGGGGAGGAGAGGGAAAGATTTAGGGAGAGGGAGGTAGAGAGGTGGAGAGAGAGGGGAGAGAGGCAGAGAGAGTGTCAGATGGAGGAAAAGAGGGATAGGAGGAGAGTGTCAGAAGGAGGGAGACAGGAGAGGGATAGGGAGGAGGGAGGGAGAGAGAGGAGGGAGGGAGGGAGAGTGAAAGAGGGAGAGGGGTGAGGGAGGGAGGGAGAGAGGAGGAGGAGAGAGAGAGAGAGAGAGAGAGAGGGAGGGAGAGAGAGAGGGAGAGGGGGAGGGAGGGAGAGAGAGAGGAGAAGAGAGGTGGTAGAAATACCTTGGGGTGCAGGGTGAGAGGTTGTAGAAGTACCAGGGTTTATGGAGAGAGAGGAGAGATGAGGAAGAGGGGATTAGGGTTGTGCATGGGGAGGAGGGGAGAGAGGGGAGCAAGAGAGGAAAGGAGAGAGAGAGAGAGAAAGAGGAAGGAGGGAGAGTAAGGAGAGAGATAGAGAGGTGAGAGACAGAGGTAAGAGAGAGAGAGACAGGAGAGAGGGAGAAGTACCAGGGGTGAATGGAGAGATGGGGAGGAGGGATTAGGGTTGTGCACAGGAGGGAGGAGGGAGATGGGGAGAGGGATTAGGGTTGTGCACAGGAGGGAGCGGGGGGAGATGGGGAGGAGGGATTATGGTTGTGCACAGGAAGGGGAGAGGGGGGAGATGGGGAGGAGGGATTAGGGTTGTGCACAGGAGGGGGAGAGAGGTGGTAGAAGTACCCGGGGGTGCTGGGAGAGAGGAGGGAACGGGTAGGGAGAGGTGGATGGAAGGTGAGGAGGAAGGGAGAGGGGGAGGGAGGAGAGAGAGAGGGGTGAGGAGGAAGTGAGAGGGAGAGAGAGGGGAGTGAGAGAGGAGAGGGGAAAGAGAGAGAGGAAGGAGGGAGTGAGAGGAAGGCGAGAGAGAGAGAGAGGTAGAGAGGCGAGAGAGTGAGGAGAGAGAGAGAGAGAGAGGAGGGAGAGAGAGAGAGAGGAAGGAGGGAGGGAGAGAGAGAGAGAGAAAGGAGGGAGGGAGAGGAAGGAGAGAGAGAGGCGAGCGAGAGACAGGGCGAGAGGAGAGGGAGAGATAGAGAGTGAGAGAGAGAGAGAGGGGAGTGAGAGAGTTAGGGGAGAGAGAGAGAGAGAGTGGGAAAGAAGGAGATGGGTGTGTGGGGGAGAGGGGAAGGGGAAGAGAGAGTTATCAGTCAGATTCAATAGCCCTTCTGTTCGTATATGAATGTGTACCACACCCGTGTGTGTGTGTGTGTGTGTACTCACCTAGTTGTACTCACATAGTTGTGGTTGCAGGGGTCGAGTCATAGCTCCTGGCCCCGCCTCTTCACTGACCGCTGCTGAGTCACTCTCCCTGTGCCATGAGCTTTATCATACCTCTTCTTAAAGCTATGTATGGATCCTGCCTCCACTACATCACTTCCCAAACTATTCCACTTCCCGACCACTCTGTGACTGAAGAAATACTTCCTAACATCCCTGTGATTCATCTGAGTCTTCAACTTCCAACTGTGTCCCCTTGTTGCTGTGTCCCATCTCTTGAACATTCTGTCTTTGTCCACCTTGTCAATTCCTCTCAGTATCTTATATGTCGTTATCATGTCCTCCCTATCTCTCCTGTCCTCCAGTGTGTACCTAGTTGTGGTTGCAGGGGTCGAGTGTGTGTGTGTGTGCGTGTGTGTGTGTGTGTGTGTGGTTTGTGTACAGTTTAGTGCAGGAGCCTACCTTAGTTTAGCAATAAAATAAGTCCCTCTATTCCTGGGTTCTCTACTTATTCTGCTATATACTCTATGCTCAGCCCTCGTGTGTACATGTGTGTATTTGTATGCAGTTTTCTATCAGCGCATGTGCACTCTTGCGTATCTATGCCTGTGTCCCCAGGAAACTACTACTTGCTTCAACTATTATACTAATATACTATTACTAATACTTAAACTAACACCATTAATAACACCAATATCAATACAATAAAAACTATAGGTTATATTGCTACTTTACTAAGATACTAACTGTGTATACAGTTGGCTTTCAGCGTATGCACACCCTTGCCACCACCTGTGGCTACCTTTCCTAGTTTAACTCCCTAGCTATGAGTTATGTGCTTATGAATGATAGTCATCTCTCCAGAGCAGGGATTTAACCCCCCAGCTGCCAGCTTAGCAGCTTAGCAGGGCCAGCTTAGCAGGGCCAGCTTAGCAGGGCAAGTGTCTCATGCAAACCACAATTAGGATTTTGTACGTTATGGCCGGTTCTGCTCCCTTGTTGCACGAAGTTTCCTCTCAATGGTCCACTCCTGGTTCCTTGCTTCTCCTTCGTTTCTTATCTATTTTACTCACTGTAATCAAATACCGTGTTCAAGCACTCTTGTCCTTGTCTCTTATCCCCCTTTCTTGGGAATCGATAATAGTTATAACCAACACTAGGCACTGTGTGGCAACTCGTTAGGCTTAGTTCTCAACCGCCTCCCTGCTCCCTGGCACTATTAACTTCTTTTTTTCCCCTTCTGTGATCACTTATATTTCCCTTTTACTGGTCTTAAATGATTATGTCACTTTGACCTTTGCACACGCCTATTTGCTGCAAACTGATCCCTCTGGGACCACCCGAAAAAGACGTAATTTAACGGAGCTCAAACACGCATGAGTGTTAGGTGTACTCACCTAGTTGTGGTTGCAGGGGTCGAGTCATAGCTCCTGGCCCCACCTCTTCACTGGCCGCTACTGGGTCACGCTCCTTGCTCCATGAGCTTTATCATACCTCTCCTTAAAGCTATGTATGGATCCTGCCTCCACTACTGAAGAAATATTTCCTAACATCCCTGTGATTCATCTGAGTCTTCAACTTCCAACTGTGACCCTCGTCGCTGTGTCCCACCTCTGGAACATTCTGTCTCTGTCCACCTTGTCGATTCCTCTCAGTATTTTGTATGTCGTTATCATATCCCTCTATCCCCCTGTCTTCCAATGTCGTCAGGTCGATTTCCGTAACCTCTCCTCGTAGGATATACCCCTTAGCTCGGGACTAGTCTTTTTGCAAACCTCTGCACTTTTTCTAGTTTCCTTACATGCTTGGCTAGATGAGGGTTCCAACTGGCCTGCATACTCCAGTATGGGCCTAACTCACAGTGTACAGGGTCCTGAATGACTCCTTATTAAGATGTCGGAATGCTGTTCTTAGGTTTGCCAGACGTCCGTATGCTGCAGCAGTTATTTGGTTGATGTGCGCCTCAGGAGATGTGCCCGGTGTTATACTCACCCCAAGATCCTTTTCCTTGAGTGAGGTTTGTAGTCTCTGGCCCCCTAGACTATACTCCGTCTGTGGCCTTCTTTGCCTTTCCCCAACCTTCATGACTTTGCACTTGGTGGGGTTGAATTCCAGGAGCAGGTTGCTCGACAAGGCCTGCATCCTGTACATATCACTCTGTAGTTCTGCAAGGTCCTCTTCTGATTGGATTCTTCTCATCAACTTCACATCATCTGCAAACAGGGACACTTCGGAGTCTGTCTCTGTGTGGGTGTGTATGTTTCTGAGTGTGTGTGTGCCTCTGTGTGTGTGTCTGTGTGTGTGTCTCTGTGAGTGTGTGCCTATGTGTGTGTGTCTCTGTGTGTGTGTGTCTGTGTGTGTGTCTCTGTGTGTGTGTCTCTGTGTGTACTCACCTAATTGCACTCACCTTATGTATGCTGGGAGGCATGTAAATGCATGGTTCAGAGAACCGACGAGTTGGTAAATTAGACACATATGCAACACTTGGGTATCTTTATTGAGGAAACGTTTCGCCACACAGTGGCTTCATGTTACAAAATGACACGATATCTATTTGTAATAGACATCTCCAGTGAACACTAGAAAGGATAGCCCTTCTAGCATCCAGCCTGTTACTGGGCTTTTGCAACAAAGTCAGTATCCTGGTTCAGTTATCCGACATATTATATAGCTTAAGAGGATTGCAACTGATAGGGTACTAACCAACGAAATATATTTAAAAGGTTTATTATCAAAGTGAGAAAATCTAGGGTAGCAAAGTAAATCAAATATAAAGATATTAATATATCAATTAGGAGGTTAATTAGGAGGGTAGCTCCTACACTGCTCTCATATACAATAAGTCTGTGCTGAGGGCACATATATATAAATGACTCAGAAGTACCACCAGGTACAATGTCAGTCCATGAGGAAGTGGAAAAGAATCTTTCCTCCGTAAGCCATGCGTGTCGATGAGGCGACTAAGATGCCGGGAGCAATGGGCTAGTAACCCCTTCTCCTGTACAAATCTACTAAAACGAGAAGAAGAAAAACTTTATAAAATTGGGTTGTCTGAATGTGCGTGGATGTAGTGCGATGATAAGAAAGAGATGATTGCCGATGTTATGTATGAAAAGAAGTTGGATGTCCTGGCCCTAAGCTAAACAAAGCTGAAGGGGGTAGGCGAGTTTCAGTGGGGAGAAATAAATGGGATTAAGTCAGGAGTATCTGAGAGAGTTAGAGCTAAGGAAGGGGTAGCAATAATGTTGAAGGATCAGTTATGGAAAGAAAAGAGGGAATATAAATGTGTAAATTCAAGGATTATGTGGATTAAAATAAGGGTCGGATGCGAAAAGTGGGTCATAATAAGCGTGTATGCACCTGGAGAAGAGAGGAGTGTAGAGGAGAGAGAGATTTTGGGAGATGTTAAGCGAATGTATAGGAACTTTTGAACCAAATGAGAGAGTAATTGTGGTAGGGGACCTAAATGCTAAAGTGGAGAAACATGCAGAGAGGGTGTAGTAGGTAAGTTTGGGGTGCCAGGTGTAAATGATAATGGGAGCCCTTTGATTGAACTTTGTATAGAAAGGGGTTTAGTTATAGGTAATACATATTTTAAGAAAAAGAGGATAAATAAGTATACAAGATATGATGTAGGGCGTAATGACAGTAGTTTGTTGGACTATGTATTGGTAGATAAAAGACTGTTGAGTAGACTTCAGGATGTACATGTTTATAGAGGGGCTACAGATATATCAGATCACTTTTTAGTTATAGCTACAGTGGAGTAAAAGGTAGATGGGATACAAGGAAAATAGAATCAGTAAGTAAAAGAGAGGTGAAGGTTTATAAACTAAAAGAGGAGGCAGTTAGGTAAGATATAAACAACTATTGGAGGATAGATGGGCTAGTGAGAGTGTAGGCAATGGGGTCGAAAATGTATGGGGTAGATTTAAAAATGTAGTGTTAGAGTGTTCAGCAGAAGTTTGGGTTACAGGCGAGTGGGTGCGGAGGGAAGAGGAGCGATTGGTGGAATGATGATGTAAAGAGAGTAGTAAGGGAGAAAAAGTTAGCATATGAGAGGTTTTTACAAAGTAGAAGTGATGCAAGGAGGGAAGAGTATATGGAGAGAAAAAGAGAGTTAAAGAGTGGTGAAGCAATGTAAAAAGAGAGCAGATGAGAGAGTGGGTGAGATGTTATCAGCAAATTTTGTTGAAAATAAGAAAAGTTTTGGAATGAGATTAATAAGTTGAGGAAGCCTAGAGAACAAATGGATTTGACAGTTAAAAATAGGAGAGGAGAGTTATTAAATGGAGAGTTAGAGGTATCGGGAAGATGGAGAGAATATTTTGAGGATTTGTTAAATGTTGATGAAGACAGGAAGCTGTGATTTCGTGTGTAGGCAAGGAGGAATAACATCTTGTAGGAGTGTGGAAGAGCCAGTTGTGGGTGTAGGGGAAGTTCGTGAGGCAGTGGGTAGAATGAAAGGGGTAAGGCAGCTGGGATTGATGGGATAAAGATAGAAATGTTAAAAGCAGGTGGGGATATAATTTTGGAGTGGTTGGTGCTATTATTTAATAAATGTATGGAAGAGGGTAAGGTACCTAGGATTGGCAGAGAGCGTGTATTGTTCCTTTGTATAAAGGCAAAGGGACAAAAGAGAGTGCAAAAATTATAGGGGAATAAGTCTGTTGAGTGTACCTGGTAAAGTGTATGGTAGAGTTATTATTGAAAGAATTAAGAGTAAAACAGAAAGCAGGATAGCAGATGAACAAGGGGGCTTTAGGAAAGGTAGGGGGTGTTAGACCAAGTGTTTACAGTGAAACATATAGGTGAACAGTATTTGGATAAGGGTAAAGATGTTTTTGTGGCATTTATGGATTTGGAAAAGGCGTATGATAGGGTAGATAGGGGGCAATGTGGCAGATGTTGCAGGTGTATGGAATAGGAGGAAGGTTACTGAAAGCAGTGAAGAGTTTTTATGAGGATAGTGAGGCTCAGGTTAGAGTGTGTAGGAGGGAAGGGGACTATTTCCCAGTAAAAGTGGGCCTTAGACAAGGAGTGTGATGTCACCGTGGTTGTTCAATATATTTATAGATGGGGTTGTAAGAGAAGTGAATGCGAGGGTCTTGGCAAGAGGTGTTGGGCTAAAAGATAAAGAAGCAAATACAAAGTGGGAGTTGTCAGTTGCTTTTTGCTGATGACACTGTGCTTTTGGGAGATTCTGAAGAGAAGCTGCAGAGGTTGGTGGATGAATTTGGTAGGGTGTGTAAAAGAAGAAAATTGAAAGTGAATATAGGAAAGAGTAAGGTGATGAGGATAACAAAAAGAATAGGTGACGAAAGATTAGATATCAGATTGGAGGGAGAGAGTATGGAGGAGGTGAATGTATTCAGATATTTGGGAGTGGACATGTCGGCGGATGGGTCTATGAAGGATGAGGTGAATCATAGAATTGATGAGGGGAAAAGGGTGAGTGGAGCACTTGAGTCTGTGGAGACAAAGAACCTTGTCCATGGAAGTAAAGAGGGAATGTATGAGAGTATAGTTATACCAACGCTCTTATATGGGTGTGAAGCATGGGTGATGAATGTTGCAACAAGGAGAAGGCTGGAGGCAGTGGAGATGTCATGTCTGAGGTCAATGTGTGGTGTGAATATAATGCAGAGAATTCGGAGTTTGGAAATTAGGAGGAGGTGCGGGATTACCAAAACGATTGTCCAGAGAGCTGAGGAGGGTTGTTGAGGTGGTTTGGACATGTAGAGAGAATGGAACGAGACAGAGTGACTTCGAGAGTGTATAAATCTGTAGTGGAGGGAAGGCGGGTAGGGGTCGGCCTAGGAAAGGTTGGAGGGAGGGGTAAAGGAAGTTTTGTGTGCGAGGGCTTGGACTTCCAGCAAGCATGTGTGAGCGTATTTGATAGGAGTGAATGGAGGCATATGGTTTTAATACTTGACGTGCTGTTGGAGTGTGAGCAAAGTAACATTTATGAAGGATTCAGGAAACCGGCAGGCGGACTTGAGTTCTGGAGATGGGAAGTACAGTGCCGGCACTCTGAAGGAGGGGTGTTAATGTTGCAGTTTTATAACTGTAGTGTAAAGCACCCTTCTGGCAAGACAGTGATGGAGTGAATGATGATGAAAGTTTTCTTTTCGGGCCACCCTGCCTTGGTGGGAATCGGCCGATGTGTTAATAAAATAAAATAATAAATACAAATAAGAATAAATGTGTGTATGAGTGTGCTCCCGGTAACTCTAAAGACTCGACTCAACCAGTGTACGACAGAACAACTCGTGACTAGCTGCTCTAACAAACAGACAACCAGAACAGCTTGATTGTCCAGTAAATGACCAATTCGCAGAACAGCACTATAACAGGCAACAGCAACACAGCGTCAGGAACAAGGAGATAGAAAATCGACCCTAACTGGGGACCATCAGTAGATCCTCCAAAACAGTCACAAAACTCCCTTTCTACTGAAGCTAGGTTCAGCATAAACAATCCCAAACTGTGGCGGTGCACAGATGCCTTATCGAAGTAGGTCCAGAGCTATAGCTTGAGACCTGAGTTTTATCAGAGTGTCAATGTGACACACCACCCAGAACAACGTCGAAAATCACTGTCTAGTCTATTCTCTGTGAACAGAGTTACACAGAGTTCTGAGAAGTATGATTCGCCTCACCAACGAATGCATACTCTACCCAACAGAGTCTAATGTCGAGAAAACAAGTAGAAATAGGAGTGAGGTGTTGACTCGACGAGGGTCAGCAGGCCAGAGAGAGAAAGGGAAGAGGAACAACCACCCAACTCAGGTGTGTTCAGCGACTGACTCCTCCCAGCAACTAGACGCCGGCAGCATAACAGTAGTTTGCCAACTCCAAGGCAGTTACGCCACACTCTCGAGCACAACATAAAATATTACATCCTACCTAATAAATATAGCTAAGTTAAATAAGTCAAATAATTCCAATAATAATATAAAGCAAGATATTAACGATTTAGCTATTATCGAGAATATCAGCAATATAAAATTATAGAAAATGGAAATATACAATATATACATTGAGGCCCAATTCTGGGGGCGCAATACTTCATCAGTCCATACAAAGGAGAATCGTGAAGAACAGGAGTTTGAGGTGGTCAGTCCCTCAACCTTGAGTTGATGTTGTCAGTCCATCAATCTTGAATAGAATACAGCATATGTGCGTAGAGGAAACTTATATACTGTAGACAGGAGAGGTTCGCTTGCCTATTCCTTGGGCACGACCTACTTCCACATTGGACAAATGTGACACCTCCTACAACTGCTGCACCTCTCCTGTCTACAGTATATAAGCTTCCTCTACGCACATATGCTGTATTCTATTCAAGATTGATGGACTGACAACATCGACTCAAGGTTGAGGGACTGACCACCTCAAACTCCTCCAGTTCTTCACGATTCTCCTTTGTATGAACTGATGAAGCCACTGTTTGGCGAAACGTTTCCTCAATAAAGATACCCAAGTGTTGCATATGTGTCTAATTTACCATGCTGGGAGGCAGTTGAACAGTCTTGGGCCCCTGACATTTATTGTGTTGTCTCTTAACGTGCTAGTGGCACTCCTGCTTTTCATTGGGGAGATGTTGCATCATCTGCCAAGTTTTTTGCTTTCGTAGGGAGTGATTTTCGGGTGCAAGTTTGGAACTAATCCTTATAGGATTTTCCAAGTTTATATAATAATGAATCTCTCCCGCCTACATTCTAGGGAGTACAGGTTTAGGAATTTCAAGCGTTTACAGTAATTGAGATGGTTTATCGCAGTTATACGTGCTGTGAAGGTTCTCTGACATTTTCTAGGTCAGCAATTTCACCTGTTGTACCATATATCCACCTGTTGTATAATATATCCACCTGTTGTACCATATATATCCACTTGTTGTACCATATATTCACCTGTTGTACCATATATCCAGGTGTTTACCTGGAGTTTAAATGAAGAGAGTTCTGGGGTCAACGCCTACCCATCCCGGTCTGTGACCAGGCCTCATGGTGGAACAGACCCTGATCGACCAGGTTGTTACTGCTGGCCGTATGCAGTCCGATGCACGAACCACAGCCCAGCTGGTCAGGTACCGACTTTAGTTGCCTGTCTAGTGCCTACATGAAGACAGCCGGGGGTCTATTGGTAATTCCCCTTATGTACGCTGGGAGGCAGTTGAACAGTCTTGGGCCCCTGACACTTACTGTGTTGTCTCTCAACGTGCTAGTGGCACCCCTGCTTTTCACTGGGGGTATGTTGCATCGTCTGCCGAGTCTTTTGCTTTCGTAGGGAGTGACTCTCGTGTGCAAGTTTGGTACTAATCCCTCTAGGATTTTCCAAGTGTATATAATAATGTATCTCTCCCTCTGCATTCTAGGGAGTACAAGTTTAGGAACTTCAAGCGTTCCCAGTAATTGAGGTGGTTTATCGCAGTTATGCGTGCTGTGAAGGTTCTATGCACATTTTGTAGTTCAGCAATTTCACCTGCCTTGAAAGGTGCAGTTAGTGTGCAGCAATATTCCAGCCTAGATAGAACAAGCAACCTGAAAAGTGTCAACATGGGCTTTGTATCCCTGGTTTTGAAGGTTCTCATTATCCATCCTGTCATTTTTCTAGCAGATGCGATTGGTAAAGTGATATGGTTCTTGAAGGTGAGATCCTCTGACATGATCACTCCCAGGTCTTTGACAATAGTTTTTCGCTCTAATGTGTGGTTGGAATTTGTTTTATACTCCGATAAAATTTTAATTTCCTCACGTTTTTCATATCGGAGTGATTTAAATTTCCCATCATTGAACTTCATATTGTTTTCTGCAGCCCATTTAAAGATTTGGTTTATGTCTGCTTGGAGTCTTGCAGTGTCTTCCATGGTGGACACTGTCATGCAGATTCGGGTGTCATCTGCAAAGGAAGACACGGCTCTGTGGCTTATATTCCTGTCTATGTCCGATACGAGGATGAGGAACAAGATGAGAGCGAGTAGTGTTCCTTGTGGAACAGAGCTTTCCACAGTAGCCAACTAAGACTTTACTCTGTTGACAACTACTCTTTGTTTTCTATTTGTTAGGAAATTATAGATTCATCTGCCAACTTTTCCTGTTATTCCTTTATCATGCATTTTGTGTGCTATTACACCATGGTCACACTTGTCGAAGGCTTTTGCAAAGTCTGTGTATATTAAATCTGCATACTTTTTGTCTTCTAAAGCATCCAGGACCTTGTTGTAGTGGTCCAGTAGTTGGGACAGACAGGAGCGGCCTGCTCTAAACCCATGCTGCCCTGGGTTGTGAAATTGATGGGTATCAAGATGAGTGGTGATCTTGCTTCTTAGAACCCTTTCAAAGATTTTTATGATATGGGATGTTAGCGCTATTGGTCTGTAGTTCTTTGCTATTGCTTTACTGCCCCCTTTGTGGAGTGGGGCTATGTCTGTTGTTTTTAGTAACTGCGGGACGACCAAAGTGTCCATGCTCCCTCTCCATAGGATGTTAAAAGCACGTGATAGGGACTTCTTGCAGTTCTTGATGAACACGGAGTTCCATGAGTCGGGGCCTGGAGTGGAGTGCATGGGCATGTCATTTATCATCTTTTCGAAGTCATGTGGCGTCAGGGTAATGTCAGACAGGCTTGCGTCTACCAGGTTCTGTGGCACTCTCATAAAAAATTCATTTAGGTCTTCAACTTTCAGTCTGGTTAGTGGCTCGCTAAAAACTGAGTCATACTGGGACTTTAGTAGCTCACTCATTTCCTTGCTGTCATCTGTGTAGGACCTATCCCGTTTAAGTAGGGGCCCAATACTGGATGTTGTTCTCGACTTTGATTTGGCATAATAAAAGAAATACGTTGAGTTTCTTTCAATTTCATTTATGGCTTTTAGTTCTTCCCGCATTTCTTGATTCCTGTAAGATTCCTATAGTTTTAGTTCGATGTTTGCTATTTCTCTGAGCAGTGTCTCCTACGTATTTCAGATATATTGGCCTCTTTTAGCAGCTCTGTTTTTCTTTGTCTTCGCCTGCATAAGAAGCATCTTTCTCTTTCTAGTTTACATCTCCTTTTTCTTAACGGAAATTTGCCTTTAGCAAACCTCAAGTGCAACAGAGTTAATTTGTTCTAGACATAGGTTAGGATCTGAGATGCTTAGGCTATCTTCCCAGTTTATATAATATAAGACTTGAATTACTTGGTCCCACCTTATGTTTTTGTTATTGAAGTGTAATTTGGTGAAAGCTCCATCGCGACTGATCACATTTTGTCCGTCTCGGGCCCTCAGCATACATGTTTGGACCTCTTATTATGTTGTGATCTGAGTATATTGTTTTTGATATGATGATATTTCGTATCATATCATCATTGTTAGTGAAGATGAGGTCCAGCGTATTCTCCAATCTTGTAGGCTCTATTATTTGCTGGTTTAAGGTGAATTTGGTGCAGAGATTTAAAAGCTCTTGTGTGTGCGAGTTTTCATCTGAGCTGCCTCCTGGTGTTATCTCTGCTACCACATTATTTTCAATATTCCTTTATTTTAGGTGCCTTAGGTTGAAATCCCCCAGGAACAAGATGTTGCGGGCAGGAGCTGGAAGGTTTTCCAGACAGTGGTCAATTTTCAGACGCTGCCCCTGGAATTGTTGGGACGTTGCATCCGGGGGCTTGTATACAACTACGATGACCAGGTTTTGATTCTCGATCTTTACAGCTAAAACTTCAACTACATCATTTGTGGCATTTAGTAGTTCTGAGCATATAATTGATTATGTGATATACAGCAAGGAAACCCCCCATCCCCATACCACCAATCCAATGACATTCATCTTTGCAAATATACAGGATCTAAAGAAAGCGACGAACAACAAGATACCTTACATCCGTGGACTGCTTACAGAGCAAATGGAAGTTGCCAGACCACATGGACACTGACATGTATGGATCGGCTACCTATCAGATGTGACAGAGGAACAAGCAAGGGATTGCCTATATCACAGAGTACTTATAGTTCAGAACATCATGCCTCAAATGATTTTGGACGAAAAGATCGAAATTGAAATGGATCCGGGTGTTCACAACCGGCTACAACCTATACAGATGTGACAGAGTGAACAAGCAAAAGGGGGGGATTGGCCTGTATATCACAGAGTTACTTATATGTTCAGAACTATTAAATGCCTCAAATGATGTAATTGAAGTTTTAGCAGAAAAGATCGAGAATTGAAACTTGGTCATCGTGGTTGTTCACAAGCCTCCGGATGCAATCTCCCAACAATTCAAGGAACAGCTTCTGAAAATTGACCAATGTCTGGAAAACCTTCCGGCTCCTGCCCCCAATATCTTGCTCCTGGGGGACTTCAACCTAAGGCACCTAAAATGGATGAATATTGCAAATAATGTGGTAGCAGAGATAACACTAGGAGGCAGCTCAGATGAAAACTCGCACACACAAGAGCTTTTAAATCTCTGCACCAAATTCACCTTAAACCAGCAAATAATAAAGTTTACAAGACTGGAAAATATGCTGGACCTCATCTTCACTAACAATGATGATCTGATACGAAATGACATCATATCAAAAACAATATACTCAGATCACAATAACAAAAACATAAGGTGGGACCAAGTAAACCAAGTCATAAATGATATAAACTGGGAAGATAGCCTAAGCATCTCAGATCCTAACCTATGTCTAGAAAAAATTAACTCCGTGGCACTTGAGGTTTGCTCAAGGAGAAGAGGTAAACTAGAAAGAGAAGGGCACTCCCTAGACAGGCGAAGAAAAAGAATAACAGAGCAGCAACAAGAGGCCAATATATCTGAAATACGTGGAGAGACACTGGTGACAGAAATAGCAAACATCGAACTAAAACTAAAGGAATTTTACAGGAATCAAGAAATGCGGGAACAACTAAAAGCCATAAATGAAATTGAAAGAAACCCAAATTATTTATTTTCTTATGCCAAATCAAAGTCGAGAACAACATTCAGTATTCGGCCCCTATTTAAACGTGATGGGTCCTACACAGATGACAGCAAGGATATGAGTGAGCTACTAAAGTCCCAGTATGACTCAGTTTTTAGCGAGCTGCTAACCAGACTGAAAGTCGAAGACCTAAATGATTTTTTTATGAGAGTGCCACAGAACTTGGATAGACGCAAACCTATCTGACACTATCCTGATGCCAAATGACTTCGATGAGGCGATGAATGACATGCCCATGCACGGAGCTCCACGTTCATTAAAAACTGCAAGAAGTCCCTATCACATGCTTTTAACATCCTATGGAGAGGGAGCATGGACACTGGGGTCGTCCCACAGTTACTAAAAACAACAGACATAGCCCCACTCCACAAAGGGGGCAGTAAAGCACTGGCAAAGAATTACAGACCAATAGCGCTAACATCCCATATCATATCTAAGAAGTAAGATTACACATCCAAGGGAAGCATGGGTTTAGAGCAGGTCGCTCCTGTCTGTCCCAAGTACTCGACCACTACGACAAGGTCCTGGATGCTCTAGAAGACAAACAGAATGCAGATGTTATATACACAGACTTTGCAAAAGCCTTCGACAAGTGTGACCATGGTATATAAAATAGTACATAAAATGCATGATAAAGGAATAACAAATAGAACACAAAGATTAGTAGTCAACAGAGTAAAGTCTGAGGCGGCTACGGTGAAGAGCTCTGTTCCACAAGGCACAGTACTCGCTCACATCTTGTTCCTCATCCTCATATCGGCCATAGACAGGGATATAAACCACAGAGCCGAATCTGCATGATAGTGTCCTCCATTGTAGACACTGCAAGACTCCAAGCAGGCATCAACCAAATATTTAAATGGGATGTAGAAAACAATATGAAGTTCAATGATGAGAAATTTCAATTACTCCGATATGGAAAACGTGAAGAAATTAAAATTTCATCGGAGTATAAAACAAATTCCAACCACACAACAAGCGAATAACTAATGTGAAAGACCTGGGAGTGGTCATGTCAGAGGATCTCAACTTCGAGGACCATAACACTGTAGCAATCACATCTGCTAGAAAAATGACAGGATAATGAGAACCTTCAAGCCCATGATGACACTTTTCAGGTCGCTTGTTCTATCTAGGCTTGAATATTGCTGCACACTATCTGCACCTTTCACGGCAGGTGAAATTGCTGACCTAGAAAATGTGCAGAGAACTTTCACAGCATGCATAACTGTGATAAACCACCTCAATTACTAAGAATGCTTGAAGTTCCTAAACCTTTACTCCCTAGAACGCAGGCGGGAGAGATACATTATTATATACACTTGGAAAATCCTAGAAGGATTAGTAGCAAACTTGCACATGAGAGTCACTTCCTACGAAATCAAATGACTCGGCAGACGATGCAACATCCCCCAATAAAAAGCAGGGTGCCATTAGCACGTTGAAAGACAACACAATAAGTGTCAGGGCCCAAGACTGTTCAACTGCCTCCAGCGAAATAAGGGAATTACCATAGACCCCTGGCTTCTTCAGCAGGCACTTGACAGGCACCTAAGTCGGTACCTGACCAGCGTGTTGTTCAGACGTCGGACTGCATGGGCCAGCAGTAACAGCCTTGTTGATCAGGCTCTGATCCACTATGAGACCTTGTCACAGACCAGGCCGGGGGCTTGACCGGACTCTCAGGTACAACCAGTGTGGAACATATGGAACTAACATGCAGTTGCAGTGAAGGCCTTGCATGGCTCTGATTAGTTATACTTGCACAGACCATGCAGATCTGTTCCTCAAGTCTAGGTCTTGAGGTCTTAGCCAGATTGAAAGCTCTATAACAGTGAAAGGCTTCATGTCAAATGGTATGCAAAGATTTATCAATAGTTATTAATCAAGAATAATATTAATAATGATATAACTTAAAGAGGTAAGATTTCAAACATTCAATGCAATAAAATAATTAATAGCAAATAGACGGATCACCACTTAGGAAGTTATTAGTAGAATATACAGTGAAACAACCAACAAAATCAATCATGAAACCCTGTGTAGTATGCAAACAAACAAGCAAACGTTCTTCTGCATGGATTACATGCAACTTTTGTGGTAAATGCTGCCATGCCCCTTGTGTAGACATCCAAGATATTAAACAAGGGAAGTGTTTTTGGGTATGTCCAAATGAAACCGAACTGTGGAATAAAATCACATCAATATTAAAAGATGACAACACCAAATCGGACTTCATAAAAAACATGACAGCTTTCTATAACAGTTGGGAAAGTGAAAAATATGGGCCAGATGGTGCTACCGCCCCTGATACAGATGTTGAAATATTATTTTTATTAATACATCGGCCGATTCCCACCAAGGCAGGGTGGCCCGAAAAAGAAAAACTTTCATCATCATTCACTCCATCACTGTCTTGCCAGAGGGTGCTTTACACTACAGTTATAAAATTGCAGCACTAACACCCCTCCTTCAGAGTGCAGACACTGTACTTCCCATCTCCAGGACTCAAGTCTGGCCTGCCGGTTTCCCTGAATCCCTTCATAAATGTTACTTTGCTCACACTCCAACAGCACGTCAAGTATTAAAAACCATTTGTCTCCATTTACTCTATCAAATACGCTCACACATGCTTGCTGGAAGTCCAAGCCCTCGCACACAAAACTTCCTTTACCCCTCCCTTCAACCTTTCCTAGGCCGACCCTACCCCGCCTTCCCTCCACTACAGATTTATACACTCTCGAAGTTATTCTGTCTCGTTCCATTCTCTCTACATGTCCGAACTACCTCAACAACCCCTCCTCAGCTCTCTGCATAATAGTTTTGGTAATCCGCACCTTCCTAATTTCCAAACTCCGAATTCTCTGCATTATATTCACACCACACATTGACCTCAGACATGACATCTCCACTGCCTC
>WNWK01014926.1:0-49586 GCA_009830355.1 Cherax destructor
ATACAACTGTGTTTTAAACTCACTTAACATGACATACGACGGAATAGGTTGCTTCAGAGACATTTTGATGACGTAAGTGCCCTCTGGTAAACCTTCATAAGGGCCGCTGGTCCCCCGTCCCATCATTACAGAGTAGACTGTCCCATACGCCTCAAAAGTTTTTCTGATGTCATGATCGTCCGCCTCAAACGGGACATTCTTTGCACGGACATACGTATACGTCCGTGACACATCGTGAAGACAAACCTCCACAACTGGGGTGACCTGGAACCGAGCATCCTCGAAATTCTCCACCACACACTCGTATACATTTGATGACGTGAACTTAACAAAGATTCGTTTCACACCATTAAGGGACACTCTGTACAAATCACTGTTCTCAATTGCGTACATCTCTCGTAAAATCTGCGGCAGGAGAACAGGTAGGGTAGAGCTTAACAGTGACCCACGGGTTGACTCCACACAGACAGTATTCCTCTGACGCCGGTTACTCTCCGCCATACTGGCTACCAACTGCTGGTATGGGAGAAAACCTGAAGAGGGCAGCACAGTAGAGCAACCTCTCACCACGAAGGCTGAGGTGCGAATCTAAGAGCAATTAGCCCTTCAGGACCTTCCAATTCTCAGTGGGTACACATGTCCTGCCCGCTCGTGGGCATAGGCACTGTCCCAGTAACATCGCCTCCTACTTTGGTGTCTTAACTGGGTTTTGAGTGTTGTTTTTGTGCACTGTACGCACTTAAATTTTTAATTTTGTAATTCAGATAGGGGGGGGGGGGATTGGCTGAGGAAGGGGGGAGTTTCACACTTGAAGTGTGTAGTGGTGTTAAGCATACTATGATATTTTTGGTTTTGTACCTTGGTTGTTCAAGTACTGGTAATTGCTTTCATGTTTTAACTTCCTATAGTTTTTAAGTATTGGCGTTATTTGATGTTAATGTATTGTTCAGTTGTTCCAGAGTAGGTGTATCAGTACATCTTACGTCGGTGTTTGTTTTTCTTTTTTATATACCTTTTGTTATATGGTGTTACTTTTCATTATACTTGTATGTGAATAATATGTATACTGGTTTTAATAAAAAAAAAAATACCTAAATATATACAACCTTGTCCTCCAATAACATAACGATACAAATCAAACTTTATATTGCTATCAATGTAAAGCATTGTCCTTGCCTCTTGAAAAACGTTCAGTCATTTATCAATAACATGCAACAAGTTACCATCAATATACAATGGGTATGAACATAACATAAATATCCTAGAATTCTCAGTATAAGGGGCCGAGGCCTTTATATATTCCTCTTTTTTGTTTTTGGTTCAATTTCAATGAACATTGATACTGTGATTTAACCAGCATTTTCCATCTTCACCAATTTTTGTGAATTGACTTTATGTTGCAAAATTGCAAGATATTGCAAAATTTTATGTAGAGGAGGAAGGGGATAAAACCCTTCCTAATCAAGAAAATTGGTAAGACATACAATGTTCTAGTCGACATCAGATGAAAGATAAAGAGTTAGATAATCTTTATTTCAATTTCTTTTGAGAGAAATGTCAATAGATTGTTTAAAAAAAAAAATTGAAATTTGTGTTTTTTTTAAGGAATTTTTTGGAGGAAAAAAATCAATAAAAACAAAACAGTAAGACGTATCTAAAGTCTATATTGAAATTGTAATAGAACCATCATTTCTCAATAACATCTGAAAAAAACATTACACTCCTATAAATACTCTTCTCAAATAAGTGAAAATAATGTCAATAACTTATTCCTGTTTTATTCACAGTTTTGTTATATGTAAAACTCTATGGAAATGGCGCACCAAATTTGACCGTGTTGCACACTCAACATTTGTTGACAGCCCTCTGGCTACTGAGGCACCATCTCTCACTCTGCTCACTCTAGTCCTCACACAAGTTACCATGTAGACTATTTTGAATGAAACAATCATCAAAATCGTTATTTTTGGAGTAAAAACAAACAAACAAAAAACACTAATTATCAACAGGCCTTGATTACAGGGAAAACAAAAGAAATTTACATCTTTGGAAAAACATACTTAGAAATATGATACAGAGAAGCTGATTACATCAACATGTAGCCAGAATTATGCACTATTTTTTGGTAAGAAAATATTATTTTCCATAATTTTTCAGGTTCAATTTTTTTTACCCCTCATATTAAGGCCTCGACCCCATAAAGTTTTACCTTATTAAATGCAAGATCCGCCTATACCCCAACCATAATGTGACACAAACATGACTGTCACCGATGTATGCACTCTACTTGCACAGTAAGCTCCAACCCAAACAGATTTAACATATATATATGAGTTTTTACTCAGGAAGATACTAGCGGAATTCCAGAAATAATAAATTATGTTGAACAGGAAGATAATAGACTATGCTCGATTGGGGTAACTAGTAACATGGTCCTCAGACAAATAGAGAAATTAAAACCTAACAAATCCCCAGGCCCTGATGAACTGTTTGCAAGAGTTTTAAAGGAATGTAAAGGGGAACTTAGCAAACCTTTGGCAAATTTTTTCAATATATCACTACAAATTGGCATAGTGCCAGACAAGTGGAAAAGGGCAAATGTAATACCTATTTATATGGCAGGTGACAGGTCCTTAGCTTCGAACTATAGACCAATAAGCCTTACCTCCATAGTTGTTAAATTTATGGAATCAATAATTGCCGAGGCAATTCGTAGCCATCTTGAAGGGCATAAATTGATTAATGAATCTCAACACGGTTTTACTAAGGGGCGTTCCTGTCTTACGAATTTACTAACTTTTTTCACTAAGGTGTTTGAGGACGTAGATCATGGTAATGAATATGATATTGTGTATATGGACTTCAGTAAGGCTTTCGATAAAGTTCCACATGTTCCACATCAGAGGCTACTGAGGAAACTTAAGGCACACGGAAAGGAGGAGAATTTTTTTCCTGGGTAGAGGCATGATTAACAAATAGGCGGCAGAAAGTTTGTATAAATGGGGAGAAATCAGAATGGTGGAACGTCTCAAGCGGTGTCCAACAGGGGTCAGTTCTGGGCCCCCTGTTGTTTACAATTTACATAAACGACATAGATGAGGGAATAAATAGCAACATAAGCAAATTTGCTGATGACACCAAAATAGGCCGTTCAATTCATTCTAATGAGGACAGTAGAGCACTCCAGGATGATTTGAATAGATTGATGCAGTGGTCGGAGAAGTGGCAGATGCAGTTTAATGTAGACAAATGCAAAATTCTAAATGTTAGGCAGGACAATAACCATGCCACATATAAACTGAATAATATAGATCTTAATACTTGTGATTGCGAGAAGAATTTAGGAGTTCTGGTTAGCAGTAATCTGAAACAAAGACAACAGTGCATAAGTGTTCGCAATAAAGCTAACAGAATCCTTGGCTTCATATCAAGAAGTATAAATAATAGAAGTCCTCAGGTTATTCTTCAACTCTATATATCTTTGGTTAGGCTTCATTTAGATTATGCTGCACAGTTCTGGTCACCGTATTACAGAATGGATATAAATGCACTGGAAAACGTACAGAGGAGGATGACAAAGTTGATCCCATGTATCAGAAATCTTCCCTATGAGGATAGACTGAGGGCCTTGAATCTGAACTCTCTAGAAAGGCGTAGAATTAGGGAAGATATGATTGAGGTGTATAAATGGAAAACAGGAATAAATAAAGGGGATGTAAATAGTGTGCTGAAAATATCCAGCCAAGACAGGACTCGCAGCAATGGTTTCAAGTTGGAAAAGCTCAGATTCAGGAAGGATATAGGAAAGCACTGGTTTGGTAATAGAGTTGTGGATGAGTGGAACAAACTCCCGAGTACTGTCATAGGGGCTGGGACGTTGTGTAGTTTTAAAAATAGGTTAGATAAATACATTAGTGGGTGTGGGTTGGTGTGAGTTGGACCTGACTAGCTTGTGCTACTAGGTCAGATGCCGTACTAATTCCTTAAGTGGAAGTAACCTGACTACCTGGAGAAGGTTAGCTCCAGGTGGTCAGTTCTAAGCCGGTGAGTGATGGACCTGCCTCGCATGGGTCAGTAGGCCTGCTGAAGTGTTCCTTTTTTCTTATGTTCTTATATACGCATCCTAACCATCACACAATTATTACCTCTATACATTGAGGTATACAAACATTGCACTGATATAATCATAACATATAGCAAGAGTATCACCTTAACCAGTAGCCTAAAATTAACAAATCTTTCAGGCATGAACATTACAGGAAGCTAGAGGTGTCCACCACATGTACCACAATACATTTCACCATCCCATTACCTGCAATGTTATGTATGCGGATCCATCATACGTATAACAATTATAACAGTAATAGACAATTATCCATCACCCCCTGCCAGAAGCAGAGGAAAACCCCCAAAGTCAACTCCTGACACAAACCCCGAACCCCCCCCCATCATTAATCAGCACTTAAACACAAGACCACCACCCTTCACCCCTTTCCCTAGTTGCTCCCCAGCCTTGGTGGTGCGTGGGTGAGCTCAGTTGTCCCCTGATGGAGGTTAGGTGAAATTTTATTTTCACCAAAATGGCGGATACCTACCGGCGCTGTGTCAACACTGTCTTTGTGGATTTAATTAAAGATGTTGTGTATCCTGATAACGCTGAGGTCATCTTGCCATTAGTTTTACGTGACACCTTCGGAATACCGACTGAGGCCATTTATTGTATCTCTTTGAACGGGGCAGTCAGATTTTTCATCAAGTTCAACTCCACTGGCGAGTATGAAGAAGTGGTGGACAAGTTTCAGGACAATCCTATTGTCATCAATTCGGGATTGGAGGTGCATATGCGTGACGTGTCGGCGCATTACTCGTGGATTCATGTGAAGAATCTTCCATTTGAGGCTGCTGAAATAGATGTTCGGCGAGTATTCTGCCAGTATGGGACTATACACATAGCTAATGTTGGTCGGTGACAGCAGGGAACTTATGCTGGCATGCTGGCAGGATCATATTCCCTCAAAATGACTTTGAGGAAGTCTATTCCGTCATACGTTCAGATGCAAGAGTTTTGTACTCAAGTATACGTCTCGTATGCTGGACAGGTGAGGACATGCCGGGTCTGTGGTGCCCCGGGACATATGGCGGCTTCTTGTGATCAACGCAGGGAGCAGCAACCTGGACGTCGAGATGATGGGAATTTTCGTGCTGAGGCGGACCTGAGAGAGACGACCAAGACGAGTGTACAGTTGGATGTGGCCGGGGTTCTTGATACTAAGGATGTCCCTCGGAGTTGGAGTGAGGCGGTTGATGCTGCAGAGGAGGCCATTTTGACTTTAACCTCAGCGACGCAGGAAGAGGTGCAGGAGTGTTCTCAGGTTGCCATAGAGGGTACCCTGTTGGAGGAGGCCTCTGAGTTATCGAGGCCTTTGTTCGAGGACATCCAGAGCCTCCTTGGGAGCCCATCTCCAGCGGGTGATTTGGGCTTGGATGAGGACTCATCTGGTGGTTCGGAGCGTCCGAAGTGCGAGATCGGTCCGGTAGAGGACCTTGTTGACTCTGTGCCTGTGGTGGTGGCTGAGGTGGAGGTGCATAGGGAGGAAGGTAAAGGGGATATGGAATGTGTGGAAGTATCCCGTAAGTGGCCCAGTGGGGATACTGAGGATGATGACATAACCCCGGGTCAAAGGTCTTCTAAAATGGCCTGGAGGGATGTTGTTAAGGGGAAGAAGGTTGTGCCCCAAGGAAAGAAAAGTGGGATAGGGGTGAAAAGAGGTACTGCGCAAAGTGGGGCCTCTGTGCCAGTTGTGATAGGGTCTGAGCGCCAAAGTGGCAAACCCCCTTTGACCTATTCAGGTGTCTCAACTTAAATGTTAAAGGGCTCCGGGCAGAAGTTCGGAGATGGATTGAGGTGACGCTCAGAAGGTTGAATGTGGATGTATGCTTTCTCCAAGAGCATAATTATAGGTGTGGTAGGGATTTGTGTTTTAAGGGATATAAGTGTTATACTGGGAGTTCGGGGAATTTCAAGGGTGGGGTGATGGTGGGTATCCGTGAGACCAACCCTTTCAAGTTAAAAGCCTGGGAGGAGGGGGGTGGTGGCAGGATAGTATGGGTGGACGGGGTTTGGGGAGACATACAGGTGTGTTTCATTGGTGTATATATGCCGGCAACTTCCAATCACCGTGTAAAGGATGACTTTGTACGTGATGATTTAGTTTATGTTTATGCGTTGAGAGGTTTACCATTGGTTACGATAATTGCCAGGGATTGGAATTGAGGGCAGTTTGTGTGGAGGATGTGGTTAGGGAAGTGGGGTGGCGTGTGGATCACACTTATATTAAACAGGATTATGCAGCTAGGCTGGACCGGGTATATGTTTCTGGGGCGGTTCAGGTAGGTGAGGTTAAATGTCAGTATTTTGGTTTTTCTGATCATAGGGGTGTGTTGGTAGAGATGGGATGGGCAGGGGCGGTGAAGATATATTCCGGGTATTGGAAATTAAATGTGAGGTTGTTGCAGGGGTTGGATCACAGGGAGATTTTTGAGGATTGGTGGCGACGAGTATGGAACGATGGGACAGGGATTAGTGATATAGTGGAATGGTGGAGTGTGCAGGCTTAAGTGGCAATCCAGGAATTTTACAGGCAACTGGGTAGGGAAGATGCGGGGCAAAGGTTGGGAATTTTGAGGTACCTAGAGGGGCAGTTGAGGACTTGTTATGAGAGTGGAGGGAAGTATCCCCAAGCTGAAATTGATCATCTGCGGTTACAATTGCGGGAGTTGCAGAATGAAAATTTTCATGCTCTGAGGGTACAGAGGTGTTTAGAGGAAGTTTTATAGGGGGATAAGCCTTCTGTGTTAGTGTTACGTACTTTTCAAAACCGGAGAAGAGAGATGAAGGTAATGTCTTTGAGAGTAACTGAGGAGTGCCGTGGGTATTGGAAGGGGCAGATTCTTTGTACCATGGAAGCCATGAGTTATTATGCGGATGCTTGGTTTGAGTGTAAGATGAGACAGGGGGTACGTGATGAAGTATCCCGGGATGCAATTTTAGACAGTATAGTTGAGAGGATAGGGGCTGGAGATAGAGTATGGAAGGGCCTATAACTGAGGTTTGCCAGGCAGGGAAGGGTCAGGCCCTGGGCAAGGCCCCTGGCCTGGATGGGATTTCTGGGGATTTTTTTATAGTTCATTCGGAGGTTCTGCGAGGGATGCTAGTTAGGCTGTTTAATGCTATGAAATTGAAAGGTTGGTTGTGTGAGGATATGACAATAGGTAGTTTTAGTGCCGAAAAATCGTGCTTGTGGGACACTTGAGGATTATAGGCCAATTACACTTGTGTGTAGATTATAAGATTTTTTTTTTTTTACATTTTATTAGTTTCCAATAAATATACATTTATAAGTCATAAACATGCAAAATACATGTTACAAATTGTACAACAGCAATTTTCTTTGATTAAGCAGTGAATATATCAGAAAACTATACACTAAAACCCTAAAACCCCTTACCTCTACCGCCAGTGAACTCTTGTCCCCTTTCCCCTTATAAATAAATACAGAGTCCACAAAACATAAACCCAAATAATGAAATACAGTCCACCATAACATTGCCTCTAGTCCTAAGGATATGCAGTGAAGACTCATTGAAGACTGCAAATAAAATTTACAGTGAACACAAATAAATATACATTTTACAGTTCATAAACGTGCAATAATTACATGGTACAAATTGTACAACAGCAATTTCCTTTGATAAGCAATGTATATATCAGAAAACTATACCCCTAACTATTTATCTACAATCAGTGAACTCCTGTCCCCTTCCCCCCTTATGCTTGATACAGAGTCAACAAATAACATAAACCCAAATAATGCAATACCAAGTCCACAATAACATTAGCTCTAGTCCTAAGGATATGCAGTGAATACTGCAAATAAAATGTACAGTGTGCACAAAATAACAAATAACAAACCCAAATAATAAATACAGAGTACCACAATAAACTTGGCTCTTGTCCTAAGAATATGCAGTGAATACTTCTATAAAAATACAGTGTGCACAAATAACAAATAACAAAACCCAAATAATGATAAGAGTCCACAATAACAGTGACTCTAGTCCTAATAATATGCAGTGAAGACTGCAAATAAAATTTTCCGTGAGCACAAAATAATATCCTACCACACAAGGTTTCCAGACTCCTTAACTCCACGGAGACTACTACCCTTGTTTCATTACCATCTCTGTACAAAGTATAATCCAAGACATCCATACCACTGTCACTACCACTCACACCATACCAAACCACACCATGCCCCCCGGCACCAGAGGATCCGGCCAAACCCCTGCAAAACCCCTTACTTCCCCTCCCCCCCTACAAATACCCCAACCTCACATTCACTCCACTACACACACATCCACTTCCAACACACTATTAATCTAGACAGTCACCCGGTCCCCAAACTGTGATGTCATCCGTTCCCGGTCCCCTAAGGGATTAACCCCCCCTATCTACCTATGCCACTCCACCACATCACACCTACTCAATGCTCCACCAGCACGTCTGTCAAGCCCTTTCAAGACCTTATCTGTCTCCCAATAAACCCTTCACACTCAAGTTCCTGTACCCCTCTGAAAAGATCGAACTCCACTCCCTCCCATATATCAAATGATTCCTGCACATAGTGCGATATATACGGGCTGCCACAGCTCCCATCCTTTCCCCAACACTCATGTCCCTTAATTTCCACGACATGAACACAAAGTCCACCATACAGTACAGTAATCCGTTTTTATCCCTATGTCTAACCCCACTCATATCCAAGTAAATAGCCCATAACAAAGGGATACCCCTCATACCCCTTAACACCCCTCCCTTCCACCTACGAACCCCATCCAAAGTTTCACAAAAATATACCTCATGCAGAGCCGA
The DNA here is from genome assembly GCA_009830355.1 of Cherax destructor. NCBI lineage: Eukaryota > Metazoa > Arthropoda > Malacostraca > Decapoda > Parastacidae > Cherax > Cherax destructor. The sequence continues at coordinate 8,933 of WNWK01014926.1, forward strand.
CTCCGGCAAGCCACACTTCTGACACTTCCCGTCTTTCGCCAATCCCATATGGAATAAATTCTCCCGTGACGCCACTGCCCCATGTAAAAAACGAAACATCAGCTCCAGGTCCCTCGCCGGCAACTGCAGATCCCGGAACCCCTTCCAGTCATATACCGGATAAAGCCCTTCCCTTCCACCGTCTCCTCCCCAGCACCAAACCTCATTATAACCACAACGCTCAACCTTTGTGGCTCACGTATAACCAACAAGCACCATAGCCAATCTCTGCATTGCCCCAGTTCCCTGCACCCCACCACTCACTTATTTCCCGCAGCACCCCTTCCACCCCAGCCTCACCTCTCCCCCTAACCCTCCCCTCCTTACCACACAACGTTTAACATACATACACAACAATCTCCTTTCCAGCAATATTAAACCCAAACCTCCTGAAATTACCCTTTTCCTAACTATCTCCTTCCTGAGCCAATGTCTACCATGTGCCCAAATAAACTTAAAGACCCTATTCTCCAATTCTTTAACATCCCAACTTAATAAAGGAAAAATGTTGGCAATATACCATATCTTACTATATATCATGTTATTAACCACAATGACCCTCTGCGCAACGTTAGCTCTCCCGCTCGCCAACTATTCAACTGCTCCGTCACACTTTTAACCACATTCCTCGAATTCACCTCTCTCGCCTCATCCCTGCACCTCATGTAAACAATACCACATATTTTCACCCTGTCCACAATTTTCCACCCATACCTGCTACCTAACCCGCCCCCCACCCAAGCACCTACCTCCAACAATATGGATTTATCTCCATTAACCCTCATGCCAGTTGCTCTGCAGAAAGACTATGTGAATTCCTATGTTAACCAGCCCCACCTCATGACACACTAACACCGTGGTGTCATCTACATATCCCACCACATTTCTAATTCCCTTATCCCTCCCCCCAACCCCTTCCCATCCCCCACTAATCTGTAAAACGGATCCTGTTAGCAAGCGAAAAGAATCTGCGACAGGGGACAACCCTGTCACATACCCCTTTCCATCCTAACCACCCCTCCCAACCTACCATTTATTTGCACCCTCACACTTGCCCCTGCATATAACGCCCTAACCCAATCCAGCACTTCCAATCCAAACCCCTGCATTTCCATTATTCCAAACATACTCTCATGCTCCACACTATCATATGCTCCCTTCCAATCCAGTGCAAGTATTCCTCCCTCTACCTCTCTATCTATGAAATCTTTAATACGTTCATGTCCCTCCCCACACCCCTTCCCAGTATCCCCCTGTCCCTCCTCTATCACCCCCCAACACTCTTTTTAATCTATTACCTAAAATTTTAGCATATATTTTATAATCCGTATTCATAAGGACTAAAGGTCTATAATTCTCTAAAGTTTCCCCTTCCTCACTAATACCATTACCCCCATACCCATGTCCCTCCCCATTACACCTGTCCTTTTCATACCATTCATCACACCTACCTTACAATCCTTTATAATGTCCCAATTCTCCTTATAAAATTCATTTGCCAAACCATCCATACCTGGAGCCTTGCCCTTACTTAACCCTCCACTGCCTCCCACACCTCCCTCTCATTGATCATGCCCTCCAATCCCTCCCGATCTTCCATACTCAACCTCTCCCTAATCTTTCCCAATAAAATGCTTCCTTTCCTCCATACCCCCTCCCCCCCACTACTCATGTGCCTTGCAAACCACTTATCAGCATACACATTCATTCCTTCCGTGGAATTTATCCTCATACACTTCACATAGTTCCTCATGTTTTCATCCACTTCCAGATACTCCAATGACATTCTATCCCTTCTCTGTTTACACTTCCCCAAAACATACTGGGAGGGCCTATCCCCCACAACACATCATCATTCTACATGCCCCAAACCTCTCATTCTGAAAAGTCATCAACCTATCTTTCAACGCCCTAATTTCTTCTGTCATTCTATATCCTCCCCACATATAACAGTCTTTCAAGAGGCCCTCAATATAATTTTGTAAACCATATCTCCATCCTGCTTCTTCCCTTCCCAACCTCTGATATTAAGCTCGGATGCTAGGCTTCCCCATACTTACCCACCAATCCACCAAAGCCCCCCCCTACTCCCCATCCAAAACCCACCCCACCAATCCCTAAATTCCTCCCTTTTACCATCACCCTTTAATAACTGAACATTTAATTTCCAAAAACCCCTGTACCATTTTGCAACCCCTTCCCACCCCACCTCCACCAACACTCCCTGATGATCCGTGAAACCCACATCCAAATATTGCACCCCCCTACTACCACGCTACCTGTTACATAAATCCTGTCTAGTTGAGCCGCATACCCTCTTCTAACAAACGTAGGCTCACCCGCACCGCCCACCCCAATCACGTCTTTCAAACCTACCCTCCTAAGTACGTCCCTTAAGGCTGTAAGAACACAACCTCCACCCCACGGCTCCACATCCCTCTCTCTAATTACACAATTAAAATCCCCCCAACAATCGTTACACTAGGCAAATCCCGACATGCATAAATCATGTAATCCCAAACAAAATCCACCTTCACCTTCCTTGTCGCCTCCTCCGGCATGTACACCCCTAAAAAACATACCCTAACTCCACTCCACTCCCCATCCACTCTAACCAGCCTACTCCCCCCCACACTCCTCCCATCGCAAAGGTTTGAAAGGGCCTGACACCGACACCGCTACCACTACCCCCCTTCCTTTAATCTACTGGATGAACTTGCAAACACTTTGTAGCCATTCAAAAGTAAATCCCAACCACTCCTATAATTGTGTTCCTGTATAAAAGCAACTGTTACACCATACCTTCGCAACGTACACTCCACCCAAGCTCTCTTGATTTCATCCCTCAACTCGTTTACATTAAGTGTTAAACACTTGAAATCTATGTCAAGGGTTTGCCCCTAGGCCTCTGTGAAAGTTGTACCCCTGACTTCCCTTTACTCAGTTTACCCGTTTGCTTCCCTCCCTTAAAAGTACCGTGTTCTTGCACCAAACCTAGATCTTTTTTTAGCAACTTCCACCAAAGGCTTTTTACAGATCCTCTGCTCCGGTGTCAGCACATCCTCACTGCCTGACGAATTGCCAGACCTTTTACGTGTCCTCTGTATTGCTTCCACACTACTTGCATTCTCGGTCTGATGGACCTCCACCTGCACATCCTCTATAATTAAGTGGTGGTCCTCTGGACTGGCACTCTCCACACTTTCCACCACATTCACTGCATCTATCAAACCATCATTAGTGTTTACACTTAGCACAGGCAAAGGGACGTCCAATATTTCCTTTAATATTTGTTCCAATGGTACATCCTCTGCCGGACTCTCATGGTGATCACAGTCAACCACTGGCATAACAGATTCCTGCGTTAGAGTCTGACAAACCACCTCAGATCACTCCACAATCTCACTCCAGAGTTTCATCTGCTTCTCCCGTTGCGTCTCCTTCCGTTCCTCTCTCTGCTCCTGCACTTTCGCTACTTGTTGCTCTGGAACCTGTCTGGGTCCCGTCCTCATGCAATCAGCCGCCACATGATCGTAGGCACCACACAGGCGACACGTCCTGTGCTGTCCCATGTAGGTCACATACACTTGGGTCCAGATGTCTAGTAGAACAACGTAGGATGGTATAGGGTGCCTCAAGATCATTTTCAAAGAGAACGACCCCTCAAAGAGGCCCATCAAAGGTCCCTCGCTCCACTTTCCAGGTGTAGCTGCGTGTATCGTACTGTACGCACTGAAGACTGTACTGATGTCCGTCGGGTCCGCTTCGAATGGGACGTTCTTCAAAAGTACCCAAGTGTACGTACGTGAAACGTCCTTCAATCGTACCTAAAGTCCAGTGTGCACAGTGTATACATGATCCTGGTGTCGATCTACGAGTTGGTCATAAACTTTCGCCATCAGTAGCTTCACAAAGACCCTATTCATCCCATTCAGGGCAACGCCATACAAATCGCCTGTGTCAAGTCCATACACATCTTGTAATATCGTCGGTAACACAGTCCCGGCTGTTGCAGAGTGTAGAACGCACGTCACAAGGTCAACACAGACAGTATTCAATCGTCTCCTCCCTGCTGTTGCCATGTTGTTTTGGAAAACCAAAGTGCTGAAAAGCGTCGCCAGGGGTCAGGTCAGAGCACCGCACACCCTCGCACCTCCAGAGCTGGGCTGCGACTATGGAGCTTTTTTTTTTTTTTTTTTTAAAATCAAACAATGTACAATACAAATACCAAATTAGCCCCTTCCTGCAAGTAAGGGCATAACAAAATCACAAAAACTTAAATCTATATGCACAAAACATCACAATAGCATGGAAAGACTCCTTCCATGAAAATATACAGTCAAACACTCAAAAGTTAATATACTTTTAAACCAAATAATGCCGGATATTCATGCTTATCATAAACATTACATACATCAGTCACCTCACAAACAAAAACAAGCTAATAACACTGACTAGATATAAATACAACAGTCCATTAACAGAACCTTCCACAGCCCACTGACATGTACTGCTTTCCTACCCAATAAGAAATAAATAATTAAAAACATTGACAAAATAGAATACTAACCCTTATATGTCTTAGCCTTAAGCAACATACCATACTAAAAAATAACATACACAAACATGTGCAAGAAAACAAAATGACAGGCATACCATCCTCCTCCACCCCGGTATGCATTACTAACTTATAACAAAACAAAAGACACAATATGTCAAAGACCTGTATAAACCAGGCCCGTATCTACTTTTCATTAAGACAGATGTCATGTACTGTATTGCACCTTGATTCACCAAGCAAGGTGACACCCCCCACATACCCCATTCACCCCTTACCCTCAATTGAGAAGTACAATTGCTAAAAAGGGTTAACTTTACAATACATGATTACACATCAAACATTACAAACATCAATAAAGGACAAATAAACCCATGATTGATATGAATAAGTAAGCCTATACCATAATCCTCTTAAAAGATCCTAGATTACTCACCAATTCCACGTTACGCCCACTCCACATTTCAATACCATTGCCACCTCAATAATCAATACATATAGTGCAATAGGTTTTCATCCCCATGCATAGATAAGCCTTCAGATATCAATGATACCTCACAGTTACATAAGGCTAATTAAAAGTCCACAAATCAAAGACAACCTTCTGACAAGCACAACACACACACACAATACATGCACACCAAGCTCATGACATCTCAACGCCCACACAGTCAAGGACTCAGATAAACCCACTCATATCCCTTGCATTTAAAAATAAAAACTAATAAAAAATAAAAATGATAACCCTAAACCTCCCGCCCCCCCCCTCCGTCATAAGTCTGATCACCAGCATCCTCAACACACAGACATGATCAAAAGTACCATTGTCACCCGTCACATCATTATGAACTCAAAGTCATCCCAGTCACCCTCACCCCCCAACCCAGATACTCCACTCATACACTCTGCTAAACCTGATCGCCCAACACTCATAACACACACATGAAACTCCCCTGCCCCCTCCCTGAACTCCACAAAACCATACACCCATTATCGCCCAAAATGTCCAGCCCTCTTACCTATGCACACAACAAATCACACAATACCATATCCCTATACTCATCCGAAAAAGCTATCCCCCAAGTACTTCCATACACCACCCGATTCCTACATTTAGTCCTATACATACAACCCCCCAGAGCCCGTATTCATTCCCCCACCCCACGTTCCCTCATTCTCCAAGACACACACAAAATCAACCATTAAATACCATAAACTCCTCTGCACACGGGTCCCCACCCCACCTATATCCAAACACAGGGCCCTCAATACAGAGATACCCCCACCCCCCATGTTCCCTAATACCCGACCCATCCCTTCCCTCACGGGTCCCAAAGCTTCACAGAAATATATGACATGTAAAGCCGTTTCCTGCATCCCACACTGTCTACAGCACCCGTCCTGCACAATCCCCATCTTGAATAACAATGCCCTCGATGCCAACACTGCACCACGTAAAAACCTATACATTAATTCCCTATCCCTAGCTCTGATACGCATCCCTTTGAATCCCTTCCATATCGTACCCCAATCATACATCGGATATTCAGCCACATCCTCGATAACCAACCTTCCCCCCCTACCCTCTCCATTGCACACGCCTTCAAACTATGCAGCCTCCTCATGACCACCAAATTCCTTAATAAATCCCAACACTGCCCCATAGATTTAACCCCCCACCATTTGTTCACCTCACGCTCCACCAACCCCACATGATTACCATCCATGCCCCCCTCACGCACCATACAACGTTTCACATACAGACACAACAACCTACGTTCAACCCATATCAGCCCCAGACCTCCCATCTCCACCCGATTCCTTACCACCTCCTTCCTAAGCCAATGTTTACCATAGGCCCATATATACCTGAATACTTTAACCTCTAAACCACACACATCCTCCTGCAACAGAGGGTAAATCACCGCCACGTGCCATAACCGACTGTATATCATCACGTTCACCACTATCACCCTCTGTTGCAAGATGAGGTCCCCCGCCCTCCATCCTGCCAACGTACCCAAGGCCATTTGCACTACCCTCCCCGAGTTCACCTTCCTAGCTAACATACCATCACACATATACAATATACCACAATTTTTTTTATTATCCACTATGACCCACCCATATCCCTCCCCCAATCTCCCGCCTATCCACCTCCCTACCTCCAACAAACACGATTTAGCCCCATTTATACTCATACCCGTAGCCTTGCAAAAAACCTGCAAGATTCGCCCAATATTCACCAACCCTTCCTCATTACCCACTAACACCATGGTATCATCAACATACCCCACTATTCCAGTCATACCACTCCCTACCTGCGCCCCACTCCCAACTCCTTCCTCTATCAAGCGATAGAAAGGGTCCTGCATACAGGCAAATAGGATCTGAGACAGAGGACATCCCTGCCTCAGTCCCCTCTCCATGCACACCACCCGTCCCATCCGTCCATTCAACTGCACACGCATGCACGCACCTCTATACACAGTCTCTACCTAATTAACCACCTCCTCACCAAACACCTGTTTTTGCATAATCACATACAACATCTCCCTCTCTACACTGTCATTAGCCAGCTTCCAATCCAGCGCCAATACCCCACCCTCAGTCCTGTAATCGATATATGCGTTGATACGTTCATGCCCCCGAACCATACTTCTACCTGGTATACCACACTGCCCCTCCGCAATCACCCCCTGTATCACACGCTTTAACCTATTCCCCAAGACCTTCGCAAAAATCTTATAATCAGCATTCATCAAAACTATGGGTCTATAATTACTTACTGTATTCTCTGCCTTCCCTTTCTTAACTAACACCACCACCCCCATGCCCTGTTCCCTCCCCATGCTGCCCATTTGCTTCATTCTGTTCATCAACTCCACCATACATTCTCTCAAAATGTCACAATGCTCTCTATAAAATTCATTCACAATCCCATCTATACCTGGTGATTCGCTGCCCAGCCACTGTGGTGAGTGGCTGTGCTGGCTGGTTTCCCTGGTGGCCAGTGTTGACAACTTTATTTTCTCCAATATGGCGGAGACGTACAGAAGGAGAGTGCTACTGTGTGCATAGAGGTGCTTGTTGACCCTATTTATCTGTCAAATGCTGAAGTTCTCTTGCCAGCCATTCTCAGAGACACTTATGGAATTCCCACAGCAGACATTTATGGGATTTCATTAAATGGAGCTACACGAGTGTTTGTGAAGTTCTTGACAAGTGGTGCCTACGAGAGGGTCGTTGATGTCTACCAGGAGAAACGCATGGTCGTTTCAGAAGGTTTGGAGGTGAGATTGAGGGATGTGTCAGCAACTTTTACATGGATACGTTTTAGGAATATCCCCTTTGAAGCAGATGCTGTGGATGTGAGAGATGTTTTTAAGGCATATGGAGTGATCCACGCAGCGACTGTTGGCAGGTGGGCGCAGGGTACCTACGCTGGAATGCCTGAGGGATCTTACAGTTTAAAGATGTCTTTGAGGAGGCCAATCCCCTCGTACGTCCTGATGCTAGAATTTAGGACGCAAGTTTACGTGACGTACATGGGGCAAGTACGGACGTGTCGGCTCTATTATCAGCCGGGGCATATAGCAGCAGCGTGTGAGAGACGTGGACCACGAGCCCAGCAACAACGTGGCGGTGGGGGGCAGGAGCATGGTGCGGAGGGCCCTTCAGGTGTGGCCCAGGAGGTGCATGGGTCATCTTCAGGGTACGTGGAAGGTGGAGATAGAAGGTGGAGTGATGTGGTAGATGAAGCGGAGGTGGTGGTGGTCTCCTTGCCACCTGTGATGCAACCGGTGATGGTGGAAGACAGCAAGATCGATGTCGTGCAGGAGGAGGTGGACGATTTGGTGGAGTTGACGGGGCCTCTGATGGAGGACCTGCGGATGATGCTTGACAGTCCACCTTCTGTGGGAGAGGAGTCCGTGGTGAAGGACTACTCGGAGGTAACAGCAAGCCCGGGTGAAGTGCTGAGTGAGGATGTGAGTAAGGGTGCTTGTGGTGGCAGTGAGGAGTCAGTACGAGTGTGTGTTGTTGAGGCTGTGGTTCATAGGGAGGAAAATGATGTGAATGAGGTGTCTGAAGAGGTCATGGAGGTGTCAGGGGAATCCCACAAGAGATCAAGTGGCTCGGTGGAGGATGACGTGTTGACGCCGGGTCAGAGGACAGGTAAGAAAGTGTTCACAGATGTGGTCAGGGGAGGGAGAGGGGGTCAAGGGGAAGGTCGTGGACAAGGAGGGAGTAGGTCTCAGTGGGGGTGGGTCAGTGGTCAAAGCAGGAGTGTCGAGAGCGATGAAGCATAGAGGGAAACCACCGTTGAAGCCTTCAAGTGTATCAGTATGAATGTGAACAGCCTTAGGGCCGAGGTCAAGATGATGTGGGTTGAACGGACTTTGCGGAGAGAGGGCATTGTTTTGTGTTTTCTCCAAGAACATAATTTTAGGTGTGGTGGGGATCTGAAGTTGCTGGGTTTTACTTTGTACACTGGTAGTTCTGAAAATTTCAAAGGGGGGGTGTTGGTAGGTATTAGGGAGACCAGCCCTTTTCATCTGAGGTCGTGGGAAGAGGTGGGGGCGGGAGGATTGTTAGGGTTGATAACAGATGGGGTGATATCCCGGTTAGCTTCATTAGTGTGTATATGCCCTCGGTTAATGTACGTAGTTTAAAGGGTGAGTTTGTGAGGGATTACTTAGTATATGCATTACAGGGACTCCCTGAGGTAACTGTGTTAGCGGGTGACTGGAACTGCATTATTAGGAAGCATGATGTGGAACCGAGGGGTGCCAGATGTGTACTAGCGGAGTTGCGAGACTTACTGGGAGCGGTGGGGGTTCGAGATGTTGTAGATGGTAGGAATGTCATGGTGGAACATACGTTCATAAGGAGAGGATATGCAGCACGTTTAGATCGGGTGTATGTGTCCTCGCGTATAAATGTGGAAGAGGTGCGTAACATAGATGTAGGGTTTTCAGATCATAGAGGTGTGGTGACAGTATTAGGGTGGGTGGGTGTGGTTAAGTTTTATTCGGATCTGTGGAGGTTGAATGTAAGTTTGTTAAAATGGGAGGGGGATCGTGAGGGTTTTGCCATCAGCAGGAAATAGCATACCTTAAGGGAAGATTACGGGATATACAGAATGATGTTTTTAGGGCGATAAGGGTACGTAGTCAATTAGAGGAGGTGTTATGGGGGGATAGGCCCTCAGGCACGGTATTACGGAGGTTTCGGAAACGTAGAACGGGCATGACGCTGGCGGCATTGATGGTGGAGGAGGAGATGGGTGGGTATCATCAAGGTCAGGTGTTACGCATGACAGAGGGGATGTGTGCTTATGAAAGGTTATGGTTTCAGCGTAAATTTGAGGGTAGGGAGAGGGATGAGGTTAGTAGGAGGATTGTTTTGAAGGGAATCCAGGGGAGACTGGGAGAGGAGGATAGGAAGGTGTTAGGTGGGAGGATTACGGTAGACGAGGTATGGCAGGCAGTGCAGGGGTTGAGGATGGGGAAGGCGCCTGGGGTGGATGGATTGCCTGGGGACTTCTATGTAGCTCACTGGGACCTATTGAAGGATGTTTTAGTGAAGGTGTTTAATATGATGAAGAATAGGGGCAAAATGGAGGAAGTGCAGAGAACCGGGGTAGTGGTGTTGGTGCCAAAGGGTAGGGATAGTAATAGGTTGCAGGGTATAGGGCTATAACATTGTTATGCTCAGACTATAAGATCTATGCAAAAATACTGGCAAATCGCATGAAACGGGTGTTTGAAAAGATATTGGAGGTTGGCCAGTATGGGATACCTGGACGTAGCATTAGGACGGGGCATAGGAGAATTAGGAATTTCGTGGACCATAAGGAAGGGGGCGGAGTCCTAGGATTAGACTGGGCAACCGCATATGATAGTGGGGATAGGGAAATGTTGGTTGACATTTTATCGAAGCAGGGGTTTGGGGAGGAAGTTGTGGGGTGGGTTAGATCATTATATGATGGGGCTTTAGCAAGGGTACAAGTTAATGGGAAGTTAAGGGTTCAGGTGAGTTTAGAGAGGGGTTTGCGGCAGGGGTGCCCCCTGTCGCAGATTCTTTTTTGGTGTCTGCAGGACCCCTTTTATAGATTAGTTAGAGAAGGGGTATGGGACGGGGACGGTGTGGGGGTTGTGAGATGGGCATAGTAGGATATGTAGATGACACGACCATATTGATAGGGAGTGGTGAGGGGTTAGATAATGTTAATAGGATTATTGGGGGTTTTGGTGGGGCTACTGGCATGTGCATCAACAGGGCGAAATCGAAGTTATTGGAGGTAGGTTCATGGGTGGTAGGACCGTTGGGGAGGAGGGGAGGGTGGATGTGTGTTAATAGTATTAAAATTTGCAGTGTTATCTTCAGTCATTGTAGTGATTTGGCGAGGGGATTAAATTCGGAGGAAGTGGTGAGTAAAGCACTTGGATGGTTAGGTGGTTTTAGTCTGGGTGAGGTCACATTGTTGCAGCGGGCAGTGGTGGTTAATGTTTTAATTTATAGTAAACTTTGGTTTGTGGCTGCTGTATATCTCTCCGGGAGTGTGATATAGGGCGCTTGCTTGCAAGGGTTTATAGATATATTTGGAGTTATAGGAGGCACTGGTTGGCTCGTGAGGTTGTGACGGCTGGAGTGGGGGTGGGGGGTTTGGGGTTGATTCCATTGAGGAGTAGGCTTCAAAGTTTATTTGTTAAGCAGGAATTTTTGGTGGGAGGGAGATAGGAGGCAGGAGGGTTGGTAAGGTCATGAGAGAGGTATGTAGGTGGTGGAAGAGTAGGGATTTGTTGCGGTGTGAGGATCTATTGAGGTATCTTTTAGTAGTTAGGGAGCCTGGGAGAGTGAAGGTGAGTAGGTTGGATAGAGTGGGGAAGGGGGGGTAGTGCAGGGGGAAGGTATTTATCCAATGTATAATTGGAAGTTGGTGTGGTACTGGTTGAAGAGGCTGAGGGTACCGCCAAGGGTTCGAGAAACAGGGTATAGGTTTTTATTGGGAATTTTGGTATCTCGGGCACAATTGTGCCAGATGGGAATAATAAGGAAGGGGTTCCGTCTGAAATGTGGTGGTCTCGAGACTGCGTATCATGTAGTTTATTTTTGCAAGGAGCTGGGTGGGATAAGGGAATGGTTTAGTGGAGTATTGAAAATTGTAGGGGCGGGGGGGTTTGTTGACCCTAAGAGCTTTAAGTATAGATGTGGGGGTTTGTCCTGAGGATGTACGACGGGTGGTAGCGTATTTGGTGGTAGATTTCATACATATTTCATGGGGCATGAGAGAGGCCCCGGGTGATGTCCGCATTAGAGCTTCGGCTGCAGGGTTTTACAGGACTCGGTGTCATAATCAGGTGGTTTACGAAGGGAGATGGTGTAAAGCTTTTCCTCTGGGATATCGGAATCTTCTCACCTGTTCCTTACCGTGGGCGTCAACATGGTGTGGAGGCGCCTCCTGTGTGTGGAGCCAGCGGTTTTTCATGAGTACTGGTAAGACAGGTTCCCATCACCTAGAATGTATGTTGGGTGTGTGTGTGAGTGTGGTGTCTGTTTTGTTTTTCATGTGATGGTATAACATTGTAAAGTTTAGGTGAGATGTTTTGTATGGTTCTGTGAGGTAATGGGGGTTTTGTAACTTTAATTTTTGTATGTCAATGTTATGTTATAAGTCCTGTGGGCCTTGATTTTATATGTATTGTACATTTGGTTTTACAATGTTGTGTAGGGGATGCTCACAGTGCATTGTTTAGGTTTCCAGGGTACATGTGCTTTTAGGCACTTAGGGGGGGGGGTGTTTAGATGGGTAGGATAATTGGGGTTTTAAGAAATGACTACCATGTTTGATATGACATGTTTTATTTATTGGAAGTTTCCTTTATCTTTTTGTCAGGGATATATATGCTGATTTTGTTTTGTACTCTCTTTGTGGAGTGGAGCAATAAACACTTTGTTTGTAAGGTCATGTGTAGTATTTTAGGTTAGTGTATTTAGTTGGTTTACTGTATAACACTTTTCATTACAAATTTTCATGCCGTTTTGGCTGTGTGGCCGATTTGGCCCTTTCTAGTGTTTACATTATTAGGCATTTAATACGATTTTTGTGTTTTGTTGATGTTTAACCTCTTGTTATGAGGTAAGGTTTTGGTAAATGTTATTGTACATAACCTGTTTTTAAATAAAATTTAAAAATAAAAAAACTCATACCATTCACCGCCACCCATACGTCCTCCTTCGAAATCCGTCCCTCCAGACTCATTCTATCCTTCTCCCCCAATGTCCCTAAAATGCTCTCTTCTATGATACCCCTTTCACTCTGCCCTCCTCCCTTACTCCTCATATGTAACTCGAACCATTTATCCACATATACACCCATCGCCTCAGTCGTCCGTATCCTTTGCCCCTTAACAAAACTCTCCAGATCATCCTCGACCTCCAAACATTCCACCGTCATGGCCTCCCTCCTCACCCTACAGTTACCCAATACATACCTAGATGGTCTGTCTCCCCATAATACATCATCCATACCCGCTTTCAACCGACACGCATCAAAACGGTCATTCTGTAATTCCCGCAATCTTTCCCTCAAACCCATAATCTCAACCGTCTCCTGTTGACCCCCACGCTCATAACAACTTTGCAATAACCCCTCAAGATACTTTTGTAACCCATACTTCCAACGCACCTCCTCCCGACCCAACTTCTGATAATATTCCTGAATACCCACTTTTGCCCTGCCTTCCCACCATTCCACCAAATAATTCGCTCTCTTACCCTCCTCCCATAGTCCTGCCCACCACTTCCCAAAACTCACCTTACTGTCAGCACCATCCAATAATCTGACGTTCAACTTCCAATAGCCTCTATACCACCTCGCCACCCCATCCCAATTCACATCCACAAGAACCCCACGGTGATCTGAAAAACCCACATCGATCGTTTGAACCCTCCCCACAACTACCTTCCCCGACACATAGATCCTATCTAATCTGGCAGCGTACCCTTTGTGAACGAAAGTATGCTCAACCATAACCCCTTCCCCTACCACATCCTTCAACCCCGCACTACCCAATAAATCCCTTAAAGCCCACAAATCACAACCCTCCCCCCGTGGCTCCACATCACGTTTCCTAATTACACAAATAAAATCACCACCAACTATTGCTACACCTGGCATTCCACCCAAAGCATATATCATAACATCATTCAAAAAGTCAATTTTCACCCTCCTAGAGCTTTCCGCTGGCATGTATACCCCTACAAAACAAACCCTCACTCCACCCCATTCTCCCTCCACCCTGACCACCCTGCCCTCCCCACACTCCTCCCACACCAATAAAGTAAAAGGGCTTGACATCTTTATTACCACAGCAACCCCACCCTTTAATCACCCCGAAGACCCTGCATACACATTATACCCTTTCAACCGTAATTCTCGACCATATCTATAGTTATGCACCTGAATAAAACCCACTTGCACTCCAAAACGTCTCAAAGTACCCTCAACCCACGTTCTCTTTACCTCGGCCCTCAACCCATTTACATTTATTGTTAAACACTGGAAAATAAGTGAGTGGGTTTACCTTTCGATCTCTGTGGAGGCTGCGTCACATTCTTACCCTTACCCCCGCCCTTGCCCACACTTCTACCACCCTTAGGACCCTCCTTGATACCTTCCCTTCCCAACACCACTCCCATGTCTTTACCTGCCGCCTCCATCAAAGGCTTCTTACTTGTTCTCTGTGCCGTCGTCAAGACGTCATCACTATCTGAGAGCGTACCCAATCTCTTCCGTGGTCTACTCGACACATCCATCACCTCACTACTATCACTCTGATGTACCTCCACACTCACGCTCTCACTCACTAATGCCGAATCCACCGGCCTTACACTCGCCAAGCCAACCTCAATGCTAGCTTCCTCCGTCAGCACTTCTCCATCTACAACAGTCAATACCGGTAACGGGTCATCTAATAACCCCTGTAACACATCCACCAGAGGCATATCCGTGCAGCTCTCCACCTCAGTTTCCACGCTACCATCCTTGTCATGCTCTTCCACCTGCGTTGCCAGCGGTAGCGTGTGACAAGACTCTTCCACGCCCTCAACAATGTCACTCCAACTCCTTGCTTGCTGCTGCATTCGTCCACCCTTATCCTTCTCGCTGTGGTCCTCCTTCAGACTCGGCCCAAGCGGGCCCTGAGCAGAATGTTGTAATCCTCTTCTCATACAATCTGCCGCCATATGTTCAAAGGCCCCACAGATCCGACACGTACGTCGCTGTCCCATGTACGTCACATACACCTGGGTACGAAACTCAGCTATGATGACGTAAGAGGGAATGGGTCTCCTTAACGACATCTTCAAGGAGAATGAACCCTCAGGGAGACCCATCATGGGCCCCTCTCTCCACTTTCCTGCCATAGCCGTATGGATGACCCCATACTCGCCAAAGACACGGCTTATGTCCAACTGGTCCGCCTCAAACGGGACATTCCTCACTCTCACAAAAGTATAAGTGCGAGAGACATCCTTCAGACGCACCTGCAGAGTCGTGTTGACGGTATATACTTTATCCTGGTGTAGGTCCACCAATTGCTCATACGCTCTGGCCATCAGTAACTTCACGAAGATCCTGTTCATTCCATTTAGCGCCACTCCATATAAATCTGAAGTCTCGATGTTGTAGATGTCCCTCAAAATCGTTGGAATCACAGTAGCCGCCACTGCTGATTGAATCACTGTAGTGATACCGCTCTTGTGGGGAGCCGCAGCAGGACACAATACTGCACCACCTCAGGGGCCCCTTACAATAACAACAAACAGTACAGCGATGGCCCAGCATGGCGTGTGGTCTCTCTCTTACACAGATACATTCGTGATGCAGATTACATGGTAAGCTTAAATATGTCGCCAGTAGCTATAGCTTTTCTGAGGACATATGCACCTTACATCACCTGTCCTGCAGCAGCAGTCATTAGATGTATTTTCTTCTGTTGCAGACATGTACCATGGATTTTGTGTTCAATAAAGCCTAGGAATAAGGCCTGTGTTTTTATCACAACAATCACACCAGTAACCATGTCGATACAGACAGTGTTGTTACGTCGCCTGCCGGCTGCCGCCATGTTACTGCAAATGGAGTTGCGCTCAGTTGCCACCAGGGGACAGAGCTCAAGGCAGCACACACCCGTTCGCCACAAGAGCTGGGCTGCGAATTACTATGGAGTTATGTTTGGAAGGTTCAGGGGAGGGGGGGGCATATTGCATTTGTAAGTTTTGACTAGTGGATATTTTGTTCATAGAGGCACCTTGATGTTATGAGGAAAATGATGATTATGCATTAGTAACAAGTCTAATGTGGTGAGTTTCTATGTTGATTAGCATATGTAAATTATGTTGGTAATTATAAGCGTTCATATGTTTAGAACGTTTCCATGTATGTAATATGTACATATACCCGTTTCTTTAATAAAATATAAAAAAAAAACATGCGCGATCATCATCGTCTTTATTATGAAGCTCATTAAAAAGTAGCGAAAAGAAGAGAACCAGTTAATGAACATCCCAAACGGGGACAAAAATGTGAAACTATCTTACCACCAGAAGACTCGTGTAACAACTCATTCTAAATTCTTCCGCAAAAGGCGCTAATCAGTGCCTGTGTATTATGTGGTAGGGAGGCGCAGCAGCTGTCATCCAGTTGTGCTCACAGCCCCACCACGTTGACACACAGCTGTCAGAGAGGACCAAGCAAGGTATGGCCACATGGGTAGTTGTAATTCTATTGCGTGACATAGTAATTTTTAAGTACTCTGTAAATAAAGCTGGAAGCATTTTGCAGAGAAATATATGTAGGAAAAGATATAGTATGTTGAAAACACTGCACTTATATGGATAGATACTGTAGATAAGGAGACTTTAATTATAAAGACAGTGAAATCCGTAGATAAGACTAGAATTATTATAACAGTAATACGTGACTATTGGGACAACTAATGTTTAGAATTGACATCAAATCTGTAAAATGACCTCGCCACTCAGGGCTACTTCACACCTCGTGAAGTGTGAGTGTCAAACTTCTTGAAAATTGCCATCCTCGGCAAATTCTCAAAATTAGAAAAGGCACTGGATCAGTCGAATCACAACTGGGGTGAGAAAAGTAGGAAAGGGCTGAAAGAAATACTGAAGGGGTCGGAAAGTAGAGCTGTGATGGTACTACTAGACGTAAAATTAGTGGTAATCTACTGGAAATGTTTAAACACTGTGCCTCACTCACTTAGGACAGACGTCAGTTACAGGCATGGAGCGCCCTGCCTGAGGTTCTCTTGTCTCGCATGCTGACAACGAGCCATGATATTTCGCGATGATCTGTTGTGTACACACGTCGTCTGGTTGTCGAGATCATTTAGTGTCCTGTACACAGCGGACTTTCAGAGCTGCAGTCTTTTACGACTCTTGACAAACTTGCGTGTTCGTAGAGACCGCCAGGCGACTTGTCAAGTTTGTGTACAATTTCTTTCCACTTGGGAAGCTAGAAGTGATTAGATGTATAGTTATGGTGATTCTATGCTAACAGGTTTGATGACTGCGGCAGATGGTTAAGTCGGCAGGTGAGTGGGTGGGTTTAAGTGGGGACGATAGGCGCTGTGCATGGAAGGCTGTGAACGGAGAGTACACTAACAGATGTTGCATAAAGCAACATCTGTCTTTCACAAAAGCATCTCGACGCAACCACTACTCTAATTACCTTCGTATCTTCATCTTCCTTAACTTTACCATTATAAACTTTTTCCTGAGCTCCATAACTTAATTTGAAATTAGGATATGATGTACCTATCCTTGTATTAAGTGAAACTATTCCCACACGAATCAACACTCGCTACGAGTCTGCTTTTTAGGAATGGTTTTTATGACTATCAGTGTAGTTATCCTAGAACTTTATGAATAAAATCGACAATCATTTTCACTTACCCTCCCCGACATTTAACATTATATAAACCGTAAGGTACATTATGAACATCCATATTCATAGTTCAATATATACGCCCATTATGTAAATATATTTACAATGTATAATATATACTAAGGTGTAATGTATTCAATTACATTTGGCAGTAGACACTTTCTTTAGTTATGAAAGTCAAATGTGGTAGCTTAAAAACATTGTATAACTTCGCTAACTCTTGGAACACCAGCTTGTATTACTGGACACCACCCTCAGTTTAAACAGGTCTATGTACCTTCCATTTCTTTTAACTTTGATGTGCCACATTCGGAGCAGACTTTGTGTAGTTAATAGCAGAATCAATGTAGATACGACTATTCCATCATGGCGATGTGTGTATTCTTGCTGTCCCTCGTTGGGACATATCATTAATGGGACGTTGGATATCGGATTTTGGTCCATCGACCCATCTTGTATGTTAGGTCTATACCTTTCAGGATACATAGATGATTGCATCTTTTCAGTCTTTTCATTGTGGATGATTCTATAATGTTGTCTAGTGCTGAAACAGACGCCGATTAAGTCCTTTGTTGCTAATAGTGAATCACTATTAGTGAGTTCATCTCTAGTAAGATTTATTTTCAATGTTTGAATATTAGCAGCATCCACTCACTGAGCTCTTAGAGAATAAATGATTGATTTTTATTATTTTGGTAAGACTACCCATTAAAGCAATCCATGCTTCGACTAAGTATCTGATTAACTCATTCTACAAACTAGTTTTTTAGCAATGTTTGTAGTTATGATTTTTATTTCATAGCCTCGACGGTGTACTGATTAAAATTCTAAATCTGGCAACTGAAATTTTTAATCTTTTTTGGTGTTCAATGAATATACTTTGATATACTTCAGACGCCTCTAAGATAGCAAGGATCGCTACCTTGCAATACATTGACATCTCCAGAAATATTCATTTAAGAAATGTCTGACAATAAACCTGTAGTACAGGAAGATTCTTAAATTTTAAATTTACCTTTGTTTTATTAGTTCATGACTGTTCTTTTGTTTTAATTGTTCATAAAATCTGTTTATTGATGACAGAAATAAAGCTACACTTTTATTTAGTTAATTACAATTTTAAATTTTCAATGGAAGTTACAAGAGAAACTTCCTCGGATCACAGTAGCCACAATAACTCTTGAAACCGGTTTTACATTTTAGAATTATCCTATTTTCTCCCATATCCTGTAGCTCGGTTGGTAACGCACGCGACTCTGTGGTTCGATCTGATACAGGTGAAAATATTGAATTCCTTTACAACTGCTCTTCATGTTTACTTAGAAGCAAATAGGTACCTGGGTGTAAGCCAGCTGATGGGACAAGATTAACCAAAGTTGCCCGAAAAGCTCTGCATTACTATGATGTATACACTGATATGCGTTTGTTTAGGGGTTTAAGTATTTTGACTGAGCAGGTTGCGTTAATGACCCTCTTGTAGCCGCAAGATTTAAAATACATAAAAGCCACAAACTTCAGCCTCTACCATTCCTGGTAATGCTGTTGTCTTCTGATTGTCAAACAATACTAGTAAGACCTCTAAAGAGGAAGGCAGGAAGCAGACAGAGGCATAAGGAATCGTAGGTATACAGACCTAGGGACGCATATACAAAAATCATTTGAGACGAAGGAACCTTAAAGGACAAAGTTGGAATTAATAGCATATACTTTACTTCTAAAAGTGCTACAACATGCATACCTAGTACACATCAATTTCTTTTTATATAGTATGTCGGATATAAATGCTGTAGCACGTACTTGGAATTATATGCATATAATTTATTTATACAGTACGTGCTACAACAGTCATCAATGACAACTATATAAAAAAAATTGACAACGTATGTATGTTGTAGCATGTACTTGTACAAATAAATTATATGCAATTAAATCCAACTTTGTCCTTTAATGTTTCTTACAATCAAATGATTGTCTGCGTCCCTAGGTCTGTCTGTATACCTATGATTCCTTGTCTCCATGTCTGTCCGTGTCCGCTTCTTGCCTTCCTCTTAGAGGTCTTCCTAGTGTTAAGAGACAATAAAAAGAAAACTAAGCATTACCAGGAATGTGAGGCTGAAGTTTGTGGCTTGTAAGTAGTTTAAATCTTGCTGTTACACGAGGGTCATTAACACGTATAATCTGCTCACTGCCAGTCATGTTTAAATTCCTAAACATACATTGCACACATCAGTGTAATTCATCGTAAAGTTAGCAAATGCCAAACTTTTTTTACCTCATTAATTATATAACTGGTAGTATCTTTGTTTTTATACTTTACCTTCGTATTACTCCGAAATTCTCTTCCATCACGACCTGGTGTTGAGACCATACAGTAATTAGTGTCAACACTTTCTTGACCTTTACCATCTATCAGCCTCTCCCTCTCCTCTTTCCATCTTTCTCCCAAAGTTCCTAGAAAGGGAGAAATAATGAAAAATCACTGGAATATAAAGGAAAGAGAACCGGATAATAAGGAAATTTAACTGGATTAATGAGTGAATTTGGGTAAGTGTAGAGGAATGAAGTTTGAGAAGAGAAAGTGGAAAAAGATATGACATGAAGATAGAGAAGTGTGCAAGGAGTAATGACCCTCAGACTAACATTATCTCTGGCGACAGTGACTCAGGAAATTATGCCAGGGATATAGTTCACAATTTGACAGGATAATTACTGCAATAAAGTAACAAGAGCTCACAGCCAATGAGTAATTACTTCGGAAATGAACTGACAAATTACTAATCATAACCTCAACTGCTATTTAGTGGTTTTCGAAAGTTATGCTGGAATATTTAAAAATCCAAAAACATTAGTTGGCCGTAATGACATCAGTAATAAAATTCTAAGTCTTGTCAATGCTTAGACTGAGATTTACATATTGAGCAAGTTGGACTCTTACAGGATCCAAGATAAGAGCTAAGAGATTAGTGAAATTGAAAGGAATCTACATTGGTAACAGGTGTTGCACAACTGAACTTAGCAATTGACAACACTCCTATTGCTAAACACGATGAGGGCAGATTCCTGGGCTCTACACTGAAACCTGAATTTCAGCACCCATAACCACATAACAAAAAAGGTATCCAAAACGGTTGGGATCCTCTCCGAGATACGTAACTAGGTACCGCAATCAGCCCTACTCTCACTATGCTATTCACTATTCTATTCCTACACCACCTATGCCATTCGTGCTTCGGGATCAACAGCAACTCTCTTAAAACCAATATTAACTCAACAAAAAGCCCCAGTAAGAATTATCACAATCAAATCCCAGGCAACACCCCTTCCCCTCCATTCTTCAAAGACTTAAATTTACTTACTGTTCAAAACATCCACACTTAACTACTGTGCAGCCTACATTTACAGAATATTCAATTCCAATATTAACCCTGAACTAAAACTCTTGATAGTTGACAGGACCCATAGGCACAATACCAGACAAAAATCTGACATTCCCCGTGTTTGGCTAAATCTATACAAACGCTCTGTACATTAAAGGGCCTAAAATCTAACAAGGCACAGTACGCTCACCTATCCTGTTCATCATTCTCGTATCACAGATGTAAACCATAGCACTATCATCCTTTGCAGACGATACTAGGATCTGCAAGTGTCTTCCTTTGAGGACACGGCAAATCTCCAAGGAGCCCAGTTGCCCAATGGGCAACCGAGAAAAATATGAAGACAAATTCCAACTACTCCGTTATGGGAAAACTGGAGGAAATATCCAAGACTAAATATACTACAAACTAATCACACAATAGTGGAAAAGTAATTTGAAGGACCTGGGAGTGGTAATGTCCGAAGACAACAATGCCACTATCACATCTGCGAGGAAACTGATAGGATGGATAGTGAGGAAATTGAAGACAAGAGATGCTAAGCCAATGATCCATTTTAAATCACTTTTCTCTAAGCAGATGAAATTGCAGATCAAAAGAATGTACAGGGAACCTTTACTGCACGTACAAGTTCCATCAAAGACCTTAACTACTGGGAACGCCTGGAAGCAATTTGCTTGTACTCACTGGAGCGCAGGCGAGAGAAGTATCATCGGAACCTGGAAGATTCTGGAGGGACTGGTTCCCAATATGCACACAAATCACTACGAAAGAAAGACTTGGCAGGCGATGCAACATACCCCCATTGTAAAGTAGGGGCATCACTGGTACACTTAAGGAAACAGTCTGGGGCCCCAAGACTGTTCGACAGCCTCTCACCAGCTATAAGGGTCATTACCAGTAGGCTCCTGGTGTCAAGAGGGAACTGGACCGATACCTAAAATCGGTCCCGGTTCAGCCGGTCTGTGGTTCGTACGTTTGACTGCGTGCGGCCAGCAGCAACAGCCTCGTTTATCAGGCCCTGATCCACCGGGAGGCCTGGTCGTGGGCCTGACCGGGAGGTGTTTATCCCCGGAATACCCTCCAGTTAGACTCAAGGATGAGGCTAATTGATTGTGAAAGTTAGTATATCCATTCCGTGCACGGCAGCATAGGTACAATGATTGTACACAAGATTCAATTATACTCATCCTGTGGAGTGTAGGAGCATATACTACACACAAGACTATTAATTCTAAAGACTGGATTTACTGCTAGTAAATAACTGGTGTAAAGTAATCACGGAAACTTGAAGGGCGCATAACTCCTTCGACCAGAGCTGAAACTAGAGGGACCACCTTCAGCAAGGTACTCAAGATGGTGACTTTCAAGCCAGAAATCAGAAATATGAAGTATTATCGTATGGAAATGTCGCATGACAGGCTTCATGCGAAAGACGGGATATTCCTCCCTCCCCAGGAGCAACGATGTGCCACTCATTAAACAACTGAACAGGAACCATTGTGTCGTTAGACACGTAAGACCAAGCAGCAGAGGGATTTCGAAGTTGTCAGAGGTAGTACAGGAAGCAGGGAACGGGTAAAGTTTGGTCATGGCGACTTGTGCATGTTAATTGTTCCAAAAATCTTGCATAGTTACTGTACACCGTCCATGGAAATTTGAAGCTCGTAGGACAAAGCTCTGGTGTTATGACCTCTGGTGTTATGATAGAAATAAAAACAGAAGCTGGAGGACGAAAAATGTATTAGACCACGTAACCTTGTCTTTTATCCTCCCTCGTCTGGCTTACCTACAGGATAGGTTCTTTGCTATTAGTCTATATTATATTGTTGGTAGTACAATAACTGTCGGAAGAACCCGTGTTCAATCCCAGGCTAGTAGATACATGGGCATGTCTCCTTATATGTGCTGGCAGCAACAGATTACATGGGCGTTGGCACATCTGTGCATCCTGGGGGAGGAAAGGACCATGGAACCTCAATGAAGTCTCCTTATTTCCAGAGTTAATCTGGGTTAAGAGATCTGAGTGCTAATTTAAAGTCGGGGCACCTCACGATGATAATGTTATAAGATGGTGAATGATCTCGAGAATGCCAGGAAAGATCTGCGGAGTAGGCTCCTTGAAGTTGGTAGAACTGTCTGAAAACCAATAGAAAAAAATGACTGAACAAAAGACCGGTCGTTAACTAAGACTAGCTAACCTAAGAATATGAAGTGCTTTTACCAAAGCACTCTAACCAGAAGACTCGTTCATTTACGACACTACACTGATTCTTTAAGCAGCGCCAACACGAAGCTCGCTACTAATCACATTAAAAAACAGTAAGATGCAAAAGTTTGCAACAAGAATAATTTTATAATCTAAGTTCTTAGAGAACTAGATGATGACCAAAGGACTCATGACCACGACATGCAAAGTGATCAGAGGCTAGATAGTTGAATGCGATATGTTGAGGAGGGAGCCAGGCAATATACCAGCTAACGATCCACAGGGACGCTATGGAGAAGGTAAAGAAAGTTTCAAGAGTAAATATGGAGGGCAGAACAGTAACTACAGTAGGTAAGAGTAGGACCAAGGATGGAACACGCGCACGCATGTGTATATATCTATCGCCTGACTGTACGAACGTGTCGAGTTTGATGCAACGATCTTCTGCACATTATCAAATACCACAATTCCAAAATATGCTTCAACAACTTGAAACAAATGTAGGGAAAGATGGACGATAACTGAAATGGTAAAAGAAAACAGTTAAACTAACCTGTAAAGGATTGTTTTAAGTCTCTCCCCTTTTTCCTTCTCCCACTCCTTTCAATATCTTTCTTTCATTTCTCAGTGTTGCAATACTTACCGGATACCTCGCAGTAGTGAGGTAAATGGCTGCTTAGACAGGTAGGAAGCACATCACTGGTAGCATGTTGACAGTTACTGTGTAGAGTTAGCTAATGTCAAGACGATATCAGTGAGTAGTTAGATAAGCTCACAGGAAAACTCCATCTAATAAAAATACTAGTAATAAAAGTTACATTCTTCAAAGATAACTTCATCAAATTCAGGGGTTTAACCGGGGTCATCCATACCCCGAGGGTATGGAAACAAAATTATGGGG
This sequence comes from Cherax destructor, assembly GCA_009830355.1. Lineage (NCBI taxonomy): Eukaryota > Metazoa > Arthropoda > Malacostraca > Decapoda > Parastacidae > Cherax > Cherax destructor. The sequence continues at coordinate 32,990 of WNWK01014926.1, forward strand.
GTATAGGACTTCATCTCTTAACTATTTTAAAAACATTAGTTGTTAATTAGAACAATCTATCCATATTTAAAAACTAGTCTGACTTCCTTAAGTCATATTGGTACCTAATAAACAAGGTGATTTCCAGTCTGGTGAAAGGGGTACAGGGATATATTGGTCACTACATTGGTTGGTCTGTAATGGTAGTACCCCTGACCACATGATGGAGGAGTACTTCCTAGCATTCCTGTGACTTCATTAACTAATATTTGAGCCTCCCCTGTACTAATGAGTTCCTTACCAACACTGCCACTCCTTATCTTTCCTACTTTGCATCTTGTTCCATATGGTACACTACTCAGCCTATTGCATCTGTTGAATTTTTTAAATTCATCTGTAATGGCAATTATGACCAGTCACACCACTATTCCTTTACTTAATCTTTTTTTTTTTTTTTTTTACGGGAGGGGTGCATTGGGAGAAATTTGAGATGCCTGCTTCTGGGCTTTTTTGGAGGTTGGAAAGATACGCGGTGTTTAGATACCCATATACTGTTTTCTTGAAAGCTTATAAAATGGATATTTGGTACTTTGTTGTTTTGTGTATATGGTAAGAGGGGTGAGAGTACATGGGTAAATCTCAGCTTTCGTTATTCTTGATAATGATGTTAGTGTCTACTTCCATACCTTACGGAGAGGATCACCAATAGATTCTGCACTTCTCAAAGCTCTACCCTGTTGTCATTATCGTATCAGTTCCTTCGCTTCCGATTTCTAAAGATATGTAGCAGTATCTCTGCTCACTTCAGAGCTATTTTCTGCTGTTTATGGCTGCTTGTAGGGACGGAGGGAGGATTGCCAGGCAAGCTGTGAATGTGGGGTGCTGTGGGTAGGGATGTAGCTATGGTTTTATGAGTGCTGGACAATGTTGATTGTGTAAACCAGACAGAATACTGTTGGTGTTAGCTGCATGTCCGCAAAGTCACCGGCCGCTACGGCTTTGTTTCTTGGACATGGACACTCCACCGATCATTAACAAAATTTACTTTACCATTCTACTGTTAAACCAATAATAAGTGGTTGTTGGCTTTTAGTCTGTTTTATAACTAAATTGTCATTTGTTTATTTTACAATGTTCCCGAGGTAAATAGCGTTGAACTCTACCTATAGACCAGTTAGCCAGTGCGTGTTCAGGCACTGAATGTGATAAAACTCAGCTCCTCCACTGGTGCTGAATGACAGGTACTCTCCTCCACCCACCCCTTACTGAATATCAACTGTTAAGGAAATTGACGTCACTCGCAGGCAGTGCCACTATTATCACTAGTGCAATCAATGTGTCATCACTGCCGCTATTACTAGTGCCAGCATTATCACTAATGCCAAAGTCAATCACTACAAACCTCATTACCACCAGAGCCACCTGTCACTATCACCAAACCACTATCACTATCAGCAGGGCCACCACCACTGCCCATCAAAACAAAACAATTTTCATCAGAATCACCAATGTGTGTACCCTCTCCCCTCCCTCCTATTTCCCAGCCACTTCACAATTTTCACCACTGGTTGTCCCATTACGACAGATACCATCACAATCCCATCAGAAATGCCATCACCACCGCAATCTCCAAAATAACCACTACTGCCCCACTACAACCACTAATCACTAACTGCATGGATAAACATTAACACTTTCAATCACCGCTCCTACAAACATCACGGTAACCATAATTGAGACAACCACCTCTACTTCGACCACCATTACAACCACTGCCACATAAATCTCAACCACTGCAACTACCATAAATGACTTTTTTCTACTTTTAGACAGGAGTAGACACACAGTGCAAGAGTTCTTGCCAAAACAGCGCAGAAGATGGCAGAGTTGCTGGTGAAGAGTGCGAAGGATATCACGAAGACGTGGGTGGTGCGTCTTCTCCAGTACCACCAGAACACCTCTGGTAATGTCCTGTGCTAATTAAGTTTTCTCATTATCAATATTTATATTTGTGGTGGATTATTAATCATGGCAAGATTTGTTCGAATTTTTAAATAGGTGTTCGCCACCCAGGATAACCCAAGAAAATCAGTGTCAAGAGACAATTTTCATTGTGGTCCTTCAATTTTGTCCCCTTTCACTCCCGAACGTTATGGTTGTCTACCTTTATATTATCATGCATTTCTTTTTCCAATAAACAGCATACATATTGATGACATTTGAGTCATCCCAATGTATGTTCTTATTGGCTATACGGGCCATAAATAATTTTCTCTGCTCTAGTTTTGATTTCTCCTGAGCAGAACAGTCAACTTAACATTACGCCTAATAAAAGGGGCACCAGTGATTTTTAGTTATTTGATATCAGTAGAGTATGATTAGTCATGGAGTATGGGTTTTTTTCTGAGGAAGGGGAACAGTATAGGCAATGGACTGTACCCTGGAGTATTATACTTGACAACTGTAGATTCTTTATTTAGTAACTGTTCTGTTTGGTAAAGCTGAATGTACTTTACCTACTTTCTCTGCTATACCTATTAGCTTCATTTTGTGCAATCACTATGATCGCATCCGTTAAATACCTTCGCTAGACCACATCTGCATTTTGGTTTTCTTCCAGCGCCTCTGTAATCTTAACACAATGGTTTAGAAATTGACAAGTTTGATGTCCCCCATTGGCTCTGATTGTGTAGGTCATGCCTCAAAAAAGTAAAGGTATGTTTGAACTGAACCAGTATAAAGGTAGATCCCCAGGTGACTTTAAGGAATCAGATCAGGCAACCATACTTCATAGTAAATTGCTCATTCCATAATACATGGAATGAGCATGATTCCAGTCATGATCTGAGATATGGCTGCAGAGTCTACCAGTTACGGATTTTATGGAGACCAAACAAATCCATAACTCAGTGCAGCTACAGTTAAATAGGCTTTTATAAAAGCCTAAACTGGCGTATTGACATTACAAAACATATAAACTAATGAAGATAGGGAGAGGAAGGGTTAAGGGAAAGTAAACCTGAGGCTGAGGGGTAAAGTTACGTAAAGGTTAATCTGGGTTATCTCCAATTAATTGACAAGTGTATAATTTGTTAGTGATGGATGATCTCTGTATTATTTAAGAGATTATTAGACAAAAAAATTCAATGAGTGGCATAAGAACTTTCGTGATAAAAATGCCAATTTGTTTATTACGCAAGAATAAGGTTGCTCATAAAAATTTTAATGTGGGACAGGATTAGTTTACCTAATAGTTTATAAAGAATTTTCAGTAAAAGAATTTAAATTAATGAATTTTCTCCTTTATAATTAAGATGAGCTACGATAGGTACATGATGCTAACCCACTTTCTCCTACCAGGAATACGAGGTACAGTGAGGCTCAGGAAGTGGGGTCTACATGATTTCAAAACTACAGATACCCTTGGGGGTGGCTGCAGCTCAAGGGTAACCGTCAAGGTTCAGTACGATTTAGTGGGCGAGATGGAGCATCCGGCGACGACAGAGGAACAGCTGAAGGAGGAGACTTTCGTGGTGAAGACTGTCCCCTCACAGGGACTCATGGTGTAAGTTAGTCCAGTGAATACAGAAAGGAACTTTTACTCACTTTTTCCATTCTTTCCTATAATTCTCCCCCCTCCCCTCCTGACTATTTCCCATGATTCTTTTTCCCTGCTTGACATTCTCAGATTCCTCCTTCATGATGCTAAAAGGTCTTTTATTCAGCGTAACTGCAGAAGTTTTAGTGAGATTCATGTGTTGGTTCAGTGATGAATTTGACAAGGATGTCGGACGTTTGCTGGAATCGTAGTCTACGTGTTTTACTTAGTTTCTGAGTTTTTTTAATTCTCCTATTGTCTTCAGATATCGCCCACGTTTATGAATGTCCTTCCCAAAATGTTTTAAAATATATTAACGATTTTGTCAAGATCGTGAAGATAATTCTTCCACTTTTATTCCACAAACAAAGCGAGAAAATATTTTAGAATGCTAATGTGATAGTTTAGTTTCAATGGTACATACTATAAAGATATGTAAAATTTCATAATGTCTGGTAAAGCTCTTGGTTATGCATTGCATTTCGGGCAGTTGAATTAAATTTAATGTTACTCTATGCTTCCATCTTCCATTGTCCCTCGTGTTTCCATCTTGCTCAGTCATAGCTTAAAATGTTGCATATGGTCCAATGTTCATTGGCTAAATGCGTAGTTTTTGAGAGCTTAGAAGGAATAAATTTTTTATGCCTCTTTAATCTCCTTGCTCAAATCTCTACACAAGGTGGGTTCATCCCTTTTATTAACTGTCTACTTCTACTGTGCCACTTCACTTTTTATCCTTGTGGCAAGGAAATGGTCAATGGGTTGAAGACAGACAATAGTGTGTTTTCACCAAGTACGCAACAAGAGGCCATCCTGGACATGAGAAACCTTAAGTTGACACAGAACACTGAAGACAAGACTGACTCCACACTTATGTATGGACAAAACTATCATTATTATACAATTTGATTAAAAACTGTAAATTAACAATGACAGACGTCCAGGCAACAATAACACGTAACAAAAAAAATACATACTAATTTTTCTTTTCTTAATTTAAATACTAAAATATAATAATCACTGGGCGACACTTCATGTATTTCTTGGTATCTTACTAAGTGGGGTTTACCGCTTCTTTTTAGTGTTCTTAACTAGATTTTACAATGTCACTACCATAACGGGAACAATTCGCAAATAGCCCACACTATAGAAACATTAGTTTCGGTCCCTCTTAAACCATTAGTCACTTAATATTGGTTCAAAATACACAACCTAGAGCTATGCCAAGGACGAAGAGGGAAATGCAGAGGATGAGTTGAAGGAAACGTGGACGTTGATGAAATGAAAAACTATAAATAAGAGGAACAGAAGAATGATTCAAAGGGTTCAAGAAAAGATCAAAGTTTATTATAACTGTTCAATGAGGCTACTGGAAAATACGCTCTAGGAAAAAAACTATCCAAAACTCAATAACTAAGATACTGGAAAAAAGGATGAGTGACCTGTATAAAGTGACAGGTAGAGGGAATATAGGAGTAGGTAGGAGCATAGTTAATAAAAGAGGCAGTATACCAGTAAAGTACAAATGAAAGCAGAGATGTATAGGTGGTGGAAGAAACTACAGACTAATCACTTTTATGGAATACACCTAGATGACCCACGTCAACGTTTATTACTTGCAGTGATATGTTGACGTCTGAAGGGCTGCACCACATAGAGGTGAACCAGTACGGGAGGTTCCTGCGGGACCTGGGGACATGGGAAGCAGAGCGGCGGGGCGTGGACGTGGGTGTGGTGGCAGAGATCGTGCCCTCACACGTCCTGTCAGTCAGCAACGACCATCACTTCACCCTCGTTCTACCAGACCTCACACAACTTGGCTACCAGGCGAGTACATACACGGTAAACAGTCCAGGTAAAGTGCATTCCTGACTGTTTCGACAGCTCTTAACATAGTACTTTCCTTGACTCCTATTTCTGACGATAAATGTATAGCTCAGATTCCTGAAATTTTTTTCCTAGTTTTCAATTTAATACTAATTTCCTATCAATTTGTAGTCTACTACGATCCTCACCTCCAGTCAGAATTCAATGTTTAACTCCATTCCACGAGCCATGTTCTTAATTACCAGTCACACTGGTCATAACTTATTAAAAAAAATTGACGAAAGGAGTAATTTCATTTTTATTCCATTAAAATGAGATGATTGGTTCTTAAGCACTAACCTGAAAAAGAGGGGTTGCATCACCTCCACTCAGAAAAGTCTTCAAACATTTTGTGCAAACCACTCAAATCTCACCACCATGCTAAGGCGACCTGACAAGAGAGCAAGACGGGGGAAAAATAATCCAATGGTTGGTTAATTTGGTTTAAAGTATTTTAACTGGGCGTTAAGGATGCATGTAATCTCTTTACCACTAACTACAATTTAATCATTTCCTATAGCAAGGAAGAAATAGGATATCGTGTACCGGTAAGTTAGTAAACTTTTATTTCGTTGTTATATCAGACGAGGCTACTGGAGGAGGGTCTGTCAGGGCCAGAAGTTATGGTGACGGCACGAGCACTGGGCAAGTTCCATGGGACAGTACTTGCCTATAAGATGGTCACGAAGACCAACCTGCAAGACTCCTTCCCCACTTGCTTTCACGTTGCTCACGACAAGAGTGAGCTCTTCACATTCTTCCATAAAGCAGGATTCGAACGGTGACTATCCACTAATGTTATTGCAGCTTTTCTTAATGCTTGCACATTTATTCTAGTCTTATTGCTTGCTCCATCGTATCCTTTCTGCTCGCAGCTTTGTCCTATTTCAAATTTTCTACAGTATTTGTGACAGGTAGAATCTACCTGCTTATTGAAGACTTAAAAACGAATGATACTTTTCCAGTAGTGGAAACTTTTAAATTTTCGCATGACTAAATGAAGATTTATAAGCTATGAATGACTGGTTGTGCACGTGAATAAACCTTTTCCTTCCTAAAGTCGTGTCTATTTAGTTTAGGTTAATATTCAATATATATATATAAAGGAGCTCTGATATTAAACCTAAATTAATCACCACACTATAAATTAGTATTTACTACTTCATGAATATAAGTTTATAAAGCAGTGTCATTACTATACGACTGAGAATGAAGTTTCAAACGAGCTCACTTTTTAACACCGACAGCCTGCAACAAGAGTGGAGCGGGATGCCTGAGCGAGCAGCCCTCCTGTCACTGCTGAAGCCCTACGAGGCTCACGCCACAGCCTTCGTCGCCCACAACCTCCTCCCCACAGAACCCTTCGCCACAGCCATTCACGGAGACCCCCAGCCAACCAACATCTTATTCAAGTACACTGCTGACGGAGGCTGTACCATCAAGGTAGGGGTAAACACTTATGATAAAGGTATGGCTAGATGTACAACTGACCAGATATTTCTGGTAAAGATACGATTAGTTACGCTACTGAAATAGTATAATACGAAGTTAAGTCCAGATAAGCAAGTCTAACTAGACTACCTCCAGTTGATCTAGACTAGCCACCTCTCCAGGGAAGAGGTGATGCTGGTGAAGGTCTTTTGCTCTAGCAAATTGTGCTCCACTTAATGATTTCGGTCCATCATCCCCTCAGAACCTGTTTAATCACTACAGGTTTATCGCTCCCAATTATAACCTGGACTAGGCAAACAACGTATATTCCAAATTTGCCCGAAATGCTCAGCATAAAAGGGGCTTTCTATATAGTATGTCATTGATGTCAGCTAGGCCTGTATACCTTGTACATGTAGGAAATAATTATTGTAGATGAATGGTTCAGAGAACAGAAGTTGATAAATTACACATGTGCAACACTTGGGTGTCTTTATTGAGGGAAACGTTTATCCAGTGGCTTCATCAGTCCAATACAAAGTAGAAAGTTTTAAAGAGTTTGAGTTAATCAGTCCCTCGGCCTGGAGTCTGTGTTCAGTCAATCTTGTAGAAAGTACAGGATAGGGCAAAAGTTGCTTGTATATTGTAGACAGGCGAGGCGAAGCAGGAGGCGGCGGGGTCAGTGGTATCATCCACTAGTCTCTTCGTCCAAAGGTTAAGTGTTGAAAAATTCGTTTGTATAAAGATCCAAAGATGTTGCTGTCACAGGATGTAGATGAATGGTTCAGAGAACCGACAAGTTGATAAATTACACATATGCAACACTTGGGTATCTTTATTGAGGAAACGTTTCGCCAGTGGCTTCATCAGTCCAATACAAAGTAGAAAGTTTGATCTTTATACAAACGAATTCTTCAACACTTGTCCAACATTTGGACGAAGACCTACTTAGACTAGTGGAGGGTATCACTATGACCCCGCCTGTCTACAGCATATCAACTTTTGCCCTATGCTGTACTTACTAAAAGATTGATGGACTGAACAGACTCCAGGCAGAGGGACTGATTACCTCAAACTCTATTTAAAACTTTCTACTTTGTATTGGACTGATGAAGCCACTGTGGCGAAAAGTTTCCTCAATAAAGATACCAGTGTTGCATGTCTAATTTATCAAATAGATTATTTGTTGCAACAAGATCACCTTGTCAGTTACACCTAATACTAATTTCTAATACCAATTACCATTGTAAATACACCTGTTAACGATACAAAAGAACAATATTTTGACTTAATTCAACTTTTTGATTAACACCGCCGTTTATAAGAAGTCTGCGATGCCTCGTCAGAAACTGAAGTTTATCTCACTAAGACTAAATTACACGTGTAACTTATATTAAATAAATGTATTGATAATTGCAAAATTTTGTATCACATACTTGTAGAAAAATCCACTCTTGCAACAAAAAGTAATTTAAAAGGGAACCTAAAGTAGTAGGCATTTAACTTTCCTAAGTGGTTAAGTCACTTGCACTTTCTTACTAATCGCTACTTCCTTGCCCTAAACTTTTTGACTGTTCTAGATTATCCTAAGAAATTTACCTTCAGCTTGAACCAGATCTATGGCCAACCAAAACAGAATACATTTTCTTTTAGTTTAAAGATCACTACGCGCATCTATTATAACCTTATTTGTTCGCTTCACGAATTAACATTGTAACAGATAACACTGCAACAGAACTTATAGCAATATATCTGAGCACTACGGAAGAAATCACATCAATCACAGCTCTGTACCATGGTTTAATTTCCGCGTATGGATGTGCTACCAGCCCTATGAAAGACTAATGCGAAGAGATCGTATAAGCATTAAGAAACCTTATTTGCCCTTAACAGCTGATCGACTGGGCACAGGCGAGGTACAGCAGAGGAACCTACGACCTTGTTTACATGCTGAGTATCGGCGTGGAACCTGAGGTGCGCAGACAAGTATACTCTCAGGCCAAGGAGGAATACTTCAAGGCGTTCAACGATACCCTGAAGGACCTCGACGCTGGCATTACCTACCCGAGGTATTTTTTTTTTTTTTTTGTAAATAGCAAATAGCAAGGTTTTTTCTGAATTACTTTAACCTAAAAATGTTCTTTGTAAAGACTAATACAGCAAGTATAATTTTTTTTTCCATTAGTGGAACCTAAGGATTTATGCAGTTTCAATAAGAGTTCAATGTTTATATATAGACGGGGTTGCAATAAAAGTGAAGGCTAACGTGGCTAAGAGGAATCCCTAAAATGTCATATTTCAAGAGGTCGTATATTCATCTCATTCGCCAAAAGATGAAACCCGACTCTTTCCGTAGTTTCTTTGCAAAAGTGTTATAACGATTTAGTCATGATACCACAGATATTCTGAAGCTGTGAAGGTTAGTGTAGGAGTTTGGAAATTGATTTAAAAATGTAAAGTTTTAAATGACTGCAGAGAGAGGGACGAGACTTGTAGATAATGGAATAAAAATGTGGAAATGGAAATTTTACTAATACATTTCGATAAATTTGAGTGTTCTTATGAGCTTATTGGTTTTATGAAGGGCGTGGTGCATCTTAATGGTATAAAATACTGAAAAGACACGTGTAACGCTCAACTAGATATAGTTGAAACTTTTCTCTTGTAAAGCAGGCTTCAAATGTATCATATATCCGCGGAACATCCGCACAATTTCTTGCATCCGCATTTTGCTGTAAACAGATTAGAGATGTATTGCATGTGAAAATTTAGATCTGTGGATGTAAGAAATTGGGCGGATGTTATGATGTGGATATCTGATAAACCACTAAAACAGATATCCGCAAAATAAGACATCCTCATACACCCCGCATCCGTGGATAAAAAAAAAAATCACATTTCTACTGCAGGCATTTGATTTAAGTAAATTCGAAGTGATCAATCCTTCAACCTTGATAGGTTTTCAGACTGAGGGATCGAAAGCCTCAAAATTACCTTTACTTCTATTATGTTCAGTATTAACATCAGACTGGTGAAGCCTGATGTGCAAGCAAACTTAATAAAATTTCAAAGTTTCTTTCTTTTATATAGTACAGAATTATCACTGTTGGTCACTAAGACTCCATTAGTTATGCAATAAAAAAAAAAGCCTGAGATTACAAGTAATTCTTGTCACCCTGCCAAGTCTAACAATTTTCTGGAATTAAAGTAAAATGAATAACAGCATAAATGAGATACTAGTCTGACATGACTAGTAAATTTATTTAGGAACGGAGTTACAAATTATCATAGTAACATGTGTGTATTACCGAGGATAACCCAAAAATTCATTGTTAACATTAGGGACACAAGATTAATAAGTTTAGCTCGATCGCTAGCGCACTGCTCGTTCTGAAGTCTGTAGTTCCTATCCCCGGTACGCTAGAAAACATAGGACGTTTCCATAAGACGCCCGCTGTCCATGTTCACCCATAGTAAATGGTGTACCTTGGGTGTTAGATTGGTGTCGCATCCTGGGACAAAATTGACCCAATTTTTCCCGAAATACTTCCCCATAACAAGGGGCTGTTTATAAAGTAGTTTCAGCTAGGCCTGTATATCTTTACTTGTTGAAATAGGTAAAAAAGGTAAGTTATAATAGTGATGTCATTACCAAAGAAAAACATGAGTATCACACAATAGCGTGTAGTAATCATGATGGAAAATACTAACCACGAAATGAGAAGTTAAACTACGAAAGTTACTTTCAGCTACTTTTGCAAGACCTTAGAGAACAAGCCAGAGTTCAAGTATTCCTTGAGGAAATAAATATTTCTACAAAACCGCGCAGAGGAAAACACTAGTATAAAGAGTTTGATCCACTAAATGATCTGAACGTAACTAAAACAATAATACGCGTGTTTATGTACTTGCAGGAATGTATTTGACGAAGACATGATACTGAGCGAGCAGCTGAGTGTGGTGTGGTGCGTCTCCAGCATCAACATACTCTACTCTAGTGCTAGGCTTCAGAATAGACTGTACTGCATCCTTAACGACGTACTCTACAACCCCAGCATAAAGCCTCTGCATTTCTTTCTACCCAAATCCAGCTCCTCACCTTAAATAAAGGCTCCAAATGCGACTGTCATCTTCGTCCTCTTCAACAAATGTTTTTACCTTCATAGTTTCTTTAACACTTGCCAAGTCCCCAGGTATTACAATTAGTACCAACCGACTTTGGATGTGGAGGATTCTAAAGATATTAGAGTACTTTGTTTTACAACGTCTCAAGACTGTAGCATATTAGAGGGTATTTCATAAAATATTTCGGGTATGAGTTCGTATGTGCGTGCTAACCTAAGTAAGTAAGTCTGTCTCTACTAAATAAGGTCATTATGCACTCCTTATAGAGAAGTTTCTCTAACAATGAACGGTCAGAACAATGTCTTCAGTATTATCTGTATCTTTTATTAGATTTTCTGTGAGCACTGCTTGGAGTAAGTTACTTCCGTAGCTATCTGTTACAAGCAGCGCTGCTTTCCATCTTCCTTGCATATATTTCATAGGTCAATTTAAATATCACTTGAAGAAATATATCGTATGTGCAGACTGATTTCCGCAGATTTATGGCAAAAATATTAAGCTTTGTAAAGTTATACATTACATAAAGAACATGGGAGTGTTGAGGGAATATGGTAATAAATTAAAAAAATTAAGCTCTTATTTAAATTTGAATTTGGGAATTTTAGGCAACAAAATCCCAAACGTATGTGAAATAAAAATTAAAAATGTAAGGCAGTTCTGAATTGAAAAGTGGAATTAGAAAGTTGGGTAATCGTCTCAGACGCTTAGTGATCGTCAGCTATTACTGTCACCACAACCGTGGCAGTATTGACAGTACAGAATCACTCCCTCGTGAAGTAACAAGACTGCCAGATCCCCAATTGCTCGAAATGGTGGTTTTGACGTTGACTTAATCTATAGGAAAAACCATGGTCTCTACCTAAGCTGCACTATACCAAATACATTTGAATAAATACGAAGACCGTAGATCAACAGACCATCCTTATATTTGTATAACCTTTGTTTGCCATGCAAGAGTTTTTAAATAGCAAATTTAACTAAATCAGTGTTATTCTATGACCTAATATATTTCTGAATGCATAATTTACTTTGGTTAAGAACTTAAGTTCTTAAAGGGCATTAGGTAATCTGTTCGGTTTAGCGTTTGATAATCTGAAGTGTTTACATTAGTATTTCATAAATATCAAGGGAAATCCATTTAACCCAAGACTTTCAAAAACTATATTTCAACCTGGAGACCACGTGCCTTTAACAGATATTAAAACCTCTGGTAACTAGTTCAAAATTTTGTTTAAAACATTAACTTATTTAATGTGATTAATAGTTTACCATATTTAAAAGTTACTTTTATAATTGTTTAAATTTGCTCAATTTTGTAAATCTGCAGAAGAAACGTTAAACAAAGAATTTTATATGTAAACATTATCCTAATTCAGAACCGAATTCGAACCTGCGTACTCGGCATCAAAGAACACAGTACGTTCGCCAGTCGAAGCCCCAGTAATTACCAGCGCTTAGCAGGAGCTAGGTGTTGGTTCCCATACCCAGGAGCACCAGGCTTTTGACATTTTATTTAATCAAATCCAGCCACATGCAGTGAATTTCAGGCTGTGGCGAGAGTACTGTGAATTTTGATGGTGTTCAGGTTCGAATCTTGTTCTGGACTGCGAGACAACGTTTGTACAAGATTTCGTTCTTTTGTGAATTAAGTATTTGTCTTGTAATAAAGTTTTCAATGCTATTCCATGAATTTTCCATTCACATGTTATCACATGGAATCCATAACTCCTAAAATTCCATCAAATTAGCGAAAGGAAATCCACACACTACCAATTAAAACAAAGATGAATTTTAAGATTATTAGGAAAGGTAGAAAATATTTTTTTTCTCCATTTTGGGCTCCTTGGCTTTAAGACGTTATTCTGATGAATTAAGACCTTTTGATCCTCAGACAGAACCAAATTACCCCAAATCCCCTTTTTCCCTATCCCATTCTGTCACCCCTTTCCTCCACTCCCCATCCCTCCACTTTCCTGTTTCTGCCTCCTATGTTTTGTTCCTACAAAAGACCTCTTTATGGGGGGCTCCTTGACGAGGTAAAGAGGCTATTGGTCTGAGGAATTGGACCTTTTGGTCTTCTTCCTCAAACCGAACCTAATTACCCCCCCCCCCAATACCCCCTCCCTTCCCCATCCTCCCTTTTCCCTTTCCTCCTCATCCCTCCCTTATTTCCTTCCCATTTTTACCCTGGGAGCTTCTCTCCACAGGCATTCTAGTTCCTAGGTAGGGGGAAGGGTACTGTGGTCCATTCCTATTCCGTTGAGGTTCTTGGTGTAGTTTGCCGTGGAATCTGGATCGCCTGGGGATGTCCCAATCCCTCTCCGATCTCCTGGGGGGTGGCCTTGGGAATCTTTCGGGCGACGGGTGTATCTCTGGAGGCCACCTTTCGGATTCCAGGGGTGGTGGCCGAAGGCGGTATGCCGGTATGCTTTGTGGCGGATATCCAGCCGCCCTCTCTTATGTCCGCCGAGGTGGCTCGGTGGATGTGATGTTGCTATCCCGGATTGCTGGTTTACTGGCATCTGCACTACTTGCGGTGTTGAGGTCCTCTTGGGTGCGGAGGGGGATTTACGCCCCTTTCATTCCTCCTAGGAGCTATTCCTCCAAGTTCCCTTTTTTTTCTTTTTAATTTATTTTTTCTTAAACAAAAAGAAAAGTAACCTAACCATGGATGCCCTAATCTGTGACTCTACCCCCGGGCCCCTTGATACCGCACCTAGTTCTGACCCTACCTTGATAACGGATAACTCTTCGGACAACCCTAATACCCCTGTACCTGAAGCAGGTGCCAGTTCGTTACCTGCTTCAGGTCCCAGGGACCTGACTGGCCCTTTCGATACATCTGACCTTCGCTCTTCTGACCTTGATTCCGGCTTCTCCCTCGACGGTGCGGCAATTTTCGAATTGCTCGCCCGTCTCTCATCGAACCACCCCTGGTCCCACACCCAAACAACCAAGACCCACACATGACGATTCAACACTTCCTTCTCGTTCATCTCAGAAACGACAAGCTCGTCACGCACTCCCCTTAAACTGTTTCAAACTACTCAATGGACAGTTTTTTTACTCTTCGACCGACTTCTCCTAATACCTATCTTTCAGACCATAGTATTGTTAAGGCTGCTACGCCATGTTGGTAAAGACCTCTCATTTCACGCTCTCAAGAGCGGCACTCGCATCATCACGGTCCAGAATGCTGGTCAAGCTCGCGATCTTTCTCTTCTCACAACCATTGATACTACTGTTACTATTGACAAGCACCATTCCCTCAATTCTTGTGGTTCTGTCATTTTGCCCCACACCATTGTCCAACGGAATTTCCAGACATGTGGTGATGACATTTTCGAGCAGCTTTAGCTCCAAGAACTCCCTATCCTTAAAGTTAACACTTTTGTCCTCCCTGCCAATAAGCGAAGACGTTATCCTTGCAATATAGCTCGTTTAACGTTTGACTGCCGAGAACTGCCACCTTCGGTCTACATTGCATGTCAACGTTTACAAGTTCGAAAGGTGACCCCTACACCGCAGCAGTGTAGAAACTGCTGGCGTTTTGGTCATCCAGCAAAATGTTGCAGGTCCATGGCCGAATGCCCAGTCTGTGGTGCTGACGACCATTCCAGTTCTTCTTGTACTCTACCTCCCTCTTGCCTTAACTGTTATGAGGCACATCCTTCGTATTCTCGCCGTTGTCAGGTTTACCTGAATGAGCGGGAAATCCGTTCTCAAAGAGGCGGAAGGCTTCACATATGCTATGGCTGTCTCTCATCTTCGCCTTCAAGGGAAACTTCCCCGTATTTCCTATTCTCGCATTGCTAAACGTCGCCCCGCTTCTGGGGTCCCAACTTCCACGGCTTCCTCTGTGGTCGCCTCATCCAGTCACCCCTTGCCTCGAATCCTTTGATGTTCTTGGCCTGAGGTCCCTACCTCGGCTTCCATACTATCCACACTCCTTCCTCTATTCACTCGCACAGTTCTGAGTCTCCCGTCCTCGTCCCACCAAAAACCTCACCCCCTCTTATAAGCCGGGCAAAATACCATTGCCAGGTTCTTCGCCCCCGACTAGTTTTTTGTAACGTGGGGGGGTTTCCATCCTCCTATACACTACCTTCATCCCCTGTCCCCTCCCAAGTCCCTACGACAGTTTCCTTTCCTCCTCCTCCCCTTACTTTAGTACAGTCTATAGACTCCCCGATAGTTTTTCCATTTCAAATGTAGTCCCCCATTCTCCTTTTTGACTTCCGAAACACGAAGTTTTGCAGAATATTTTTTAGAGACGGGGCCCGATGAGGGGAACTACTCCATCGGGAGGTTCCTATCTCTTTTCTTCGTCTAAAACCCCCCTTTCCCCTTCACAAGTCCCCCCTTTGATTACAGGTTTTCCCGGGCTGCCCCCACAGGGACTTTTCAAACCCCTAGTCCATAGTTTCCCTTCCCCACTTCATTTTTTCTCCATAAATCAGGGTTTATTTGGGTATGGAATATCCGGGGCCTTCGGGGGTAAGGGGTGAGCTTGGTTTTGTTTTTCCCATTTTTTCCCCTTTTGGGGGCCTGTTTGCAAAACCCCAAATTACAACCACTGTTTTTGGCCCTTTTCGGCTATAATTTTTTAAATTATTCATGGGATCCTTTTTCCGATGGAATTTTAAAAAAAGGCCTTTAAGCATTTAAAAACCATATTGTCAGCTCTGCCCCTTTTTCCCTTATTACACCGCAGCCCGATCCACTTGAATAAGTGGTATAACTCGTTTTTTTTATCCCCCCTTTTCCGGGGCATTGTCATCCCAGATGCTGATTTTCGGGTTTCCCTTCCCTTTCCCGCCCCCCCTTCTATTACTTGGCATTTTAACGCGCACCACTTTCCTGGGAGGGTCGACTGTGACTCTGGGATTTTAGTTGGGGGCATTTCTTTCTTTCTTCCTCCATGTTTTAAATACGGGTACTCCTAACCCCTTTTGATCCCCCGAATCATTTTTCTCCTCTGATCCTTTTAACCCTTTTTCCCAGGACCGGGGGTTAAGACGGACCTAAACACGTGTTTTTGCGCCCTGTCATCCCACTCCCCAGCCCATCCAGGTTCCCATTTCCCTTATTTTTCCCAAACACAAGCCTTCTGTGAGTCGCTTTCCCGCTAAGTGAGACCGGGATCTGCTCCCCCTTCCCCCTTGGTTGAGAGACCAAAAAAGTAAAAACTTCTTTGGCCTTTTCGTCACCCAGAGCCGAATTTTTTTTCTCTTGTTCCACTCAAAACACTGTGGGTATACCCCTACAATGTCAAGGGACTAATTGTTGTGTCCATGTGTAAATGAATGGGGTTTTGGCATATTTTGAGAAAATATCAGGAGTTAGATATGCATAATATGGGGTGTAAAATGCAAAATTTAAAAAAATAAAAAAGAGGGGCCGTAAAAAGAATTTTCCCCCTTTAGCCACATTTTAAATTTCAGTAAATAAATATTTATATAAAAATTTCTAGGGGGATATATGAATTTTAGTTCTGGGGGGAAAACATTTTTAATTTTCATTCCAGATTAAAGAAATTGTTCTATTGTAACCCCTTTCCCAAAAGAAGTTCAAAATTCTGCATTTTTGGAAAGTGAC
>WNWK01014927.1:6059-49561 GCA_009830355.1 Cherax destructor
CTCCCATTACATTGTTAAATGCTCCAAACTTCAGAACACTTATGACTTAACCTGATTCCTTCCCCTTTCATCTCTTCCCCTTCTCCTTTTTCTCCTATGAGCTTTCTTTTCTTTTCTTTTGCCTTATTTTTGTCCTTCTTTTTATTCGCCTTTTCCTCTCTGTGTTCTTGTCCTACCCTTGCGGGCCGCTAGCTTCATTGCAGTGCTCCTTTCCTAGCATATGACTGTCTCCACTACTACTTCTACTACCACTTCTACTACTACCTCCATTATTACCCCACTCTCTTGTGCCCTCCCCTGTCTGCCTGCCTATATATACCCCTTCCACTTGTTCTGTGTGTTAGTGTGACTTTGTAAATGGTCCAAGTCGGACCGAAACGTCTTCGTAACCTCCTCTCTTTTTATATGTGCGGGTTGTGTGTGTATTGTTCCAGTCACGGTATTGTGCCTTTTTTGTTATTTATTGCATGTTTATATGCTATATGCTATATGTTATGTAACATGATTCTTATATAAGTTTGAAGAAAATATCATAACGTCTTTATTAAATTCCATCGTGTTTCTCACTTTCTTTACCAAAGGAACTTTACTAGGCATGTACTTTCTTTGGGGCAATGGTTACTTATTTCGCAGTTGCACTTAATGAATAACCCCCAAAAACAATGGATTACAGTGGATCCCCGAGTTTCAGTCATATTTCATTCCAGAAGGCTGCTCAAGTGCCATTACCGAACGAATTTACTCACTTAATGAATAATGTCAAGTAGGTTAGTCCATCTCAGAACCCCAAAAATACACTTACAAAAGCACTTACAATATTACTCTTACATAATTGTTTGATTTCCGAGGTGACTGAAACTCTGGGGTCCACTGTATAGTGAAATGTTTGGATGAATGAGCAGAAGCTTCCTCACTCTCCCAGTGACACAACTAGACTTTTGGGAGCGGCTGGCGGTGGGTGGGTTGACGTGTCCCATATGGCCAATATGTGAAATAAAGGCTGATAACCGGAAGCCAAAAAACTGGCCTATAACCGAGTTGGCTGATAACAGGAATGGCAGATAACCGGGAGTCCATTGTAGATGGAATATATTACAAACTGAAAATTATAGTTACAGTTATTCTTAAAGTCAATAAAAGTGAGAAAAATAAAATCAGACGTCGTCTTCGAAACCTAAAATATATATTTTTTGAAAACTGCTGTTTATCATTCATTTTAGTTCATTTCTTATCTGTAATCCAATTTAATTTCCATGTCGAAGGCCCCCAAACCTAAGTGCCCTGGGCACCCCATGGTCTAAATCTGGCCCTGTATATAACTCTGAACTAATATTCATTTTAAAATCAATGCTGTTTTTTATGAAACATGGACCTGCTTGATACAACTTTTTCAGCCTTTTCAAATTTAATTGTGTGGTTAAAATCTTTCACGTGAATAAACTGAGCATTAGATTCTGTTCATTTCTAATGCTCTATACATATTGTTATAGTCCTAGTTCAAAGCTTTTTCCAGCTTGACTGTAATAAACTTTATTGCATTTTTACAGGGATGGCTGTATTTATAAACAAATAAACTGAGAGTTAAAATTGTGGCAGTTAGGAAGCTTGAAGGCAGGAAAACTCAGGCGTATGGTGAAAGTCATACAAAAATTCTATGGTGT
Source organism: Cherax destructor (assembly GCA_009830355.1). Taxonomy (NCBI): domain Eukaryota; kingdom Metazoa; phylum Arthropoda; class Malacostraca; order Decapoda; family Parastacidae; genus Cherax; species Cherax destructor. The sequence continues at coordinate 7,721 of WNWK01014927.1, forward strand.
ATGTATGGGACATGCCATACACAGTTTAAAGATTAAATTCCTGACAATGTCATTCTTCAAATATGCTCAGCCAGAAGTCTACCGGTCATCCTTTTATCCACTAATACATATTCTAACACATCGCTATCTTTATACCCTGTATTGTATCTCATGTACTTATGTATTCTCATTTCCTTAAAATATGTATTAAAATTATGTATTACCAATGCAGTGTAATTTTTGCATTTTTTAAAGGACACTGATGACAACAATAGCCATGAAAACCAATATGAAGCAGAATTTGTCACAGGATTGTGTAGACACCTTATTTTGCAAGGTTATTCATCAAACCAGATTACCATTCTCACTCCTTACTCAGGACAGTTCTTCCTGCTCCGTAAGGTGAGTATTTGTTGTTTATGCTATTCATGTTTCAGTCAAGTATGCACAGATATAGACTGGAGGAACAAGAATGACTTGGACTTCAAGTCAGTTGGGTGATCTTACCTTTGTTACATTCACACTGTAGTGCCACCTACAAAATTTCTTTACTTAGAAAATAATGAAGATTTTTTACGTTGCAAATACTGTACATTTATGTCGCTCATGTTATAAATATTTTTTTTTTCATTGTTTTACTACAGGGTATTTTAACTGTGCCTTTTGTTTTTTCATACTTTTATGAGCATATCTGTCTTTTGTTTTTTAATACTTTTATGAGCATATCAGCCAATTCCCTATATGAACTTTGAATCAGTTAACATGCTTACTATACACATACAGTTAGGCCCCGTTTTATGGCATTTCTCCTTATGATGTTCCATTAATATGAACATTTCAAGTTATGACCAAAACTCTCTATATGGCTCCCCCTACCTGGCTTTCTAATACAGTCACTGCGGCCACCCGGTTTGTTTACATTTTCCGTGAGCATGACTATCCATTATATCTGGAAACTTTCCAAAATTTCAAGTGTTTTAAAATTATTTCATATTTTATATATACAGTGGACCCTCGGTTTTCGTTGAAAATTCTTTCCAGAATCCTGTTTGAGTGCCGTTACCGAACGAATTTGTTCCCATAAGGACAAATGTAAATTAGATTATTTGTTTCAGACACCCAAGAATACACTTACAAAAGTACTTACAAAAATACATTTACATAATTGTTCAAGTTTGGAGGTGAACAAAAACCGATGGTCCACTGTACTCTAATAATCATTAGGAATAATATTAGGAGAGAAATAAATAATTAAAATGATTGCTATAGGAATACAGTTAGAAGCCTGAGTAGATCTATAACCAACTATGATAACATGAACATAGATAAGTATGTTTATGGAGCAACTTGCAATGGGAACAGACTGACTGATGTTGTAGTGGCCAGGCTTAGGCTTGGCTACAAGTACTTCTGGCAGTTTGATAGACACAGATGATGATCAAACTAAATGCAAATTATGTGATCAGGCATATGGTCACTGTCTTGAACACTATGTGCTGAATTGTCCACTTATTGAGGAATATAGAGATAGACAGTATAGTAACTTATGTGACATGTCAAGATATCTTATTCATGAAATAAGATACCAGTTGTACTAAGCAAATTTCCTAAATTTGCTTGTAACAGATAATTGAAATGTAGATATAAACCCAAATGTACAATTGTTAACCCCTTTGGGGCCTAGTGCCTAGGCCTTTTGTGTATCCATATGCTCTTGCGCTACCGTCCACAGGATGGATATGGGGTGCACAATAAACTAGCCACTTCGGTGGCAAAATCTAATCTATCCCCTTCAAGGCTGGCGACATTGCTGAAATGGAGAATGTAAAACGAACTTTCACGCCACACATAGTAAAGTAAAGTAAAGTAAAGTAAAGTAAATTTTATTTAATTGCAGATTACATAGGTATTGGTAGTTACAATGTAAATTGAGTGCAAGGAGAGCCACTGACATGCCATGGCATTAGGGGCAGCTTAATCTAGTAACTTAAAGACTATGTACTTAATATTAGAGCAATTTATTGAGTTTATTCTAGTTAAAAAAAAATTTCAAATTACAATATTAAATTACTGTTAAAATTATTAAATGATGATATTAGATTGTTACAGGTGTTTAGATTCTCGAATGGTAATATGGAATTGAGATTATCTTAAGGAAAATAACATTGAGCATTTTTGACATTAACTTATAATATGAGTATTTAGTTTTGTGTGAGTAGGGGGTAACATAATAGTAACATATTATTAAAAATTGAGATTATCGTATAGAAAAGTAATAATGAGCATTTTTCAAAGTAGCTTATAGTATGATCATTTAGGTTTGGGTGAGTAGGTGGTTTTTGAGTTGAGTCTTAAATTGATTTTCAGACAAGGTTATCTTAATATTTACTGGTAATGAATTCCAGATTCTGGGGCCCTTTATGTGCATAGAATTTTTACATAGGTTGATATGAACAGGGGGTATATCAAAGAGGGATCTGTGTCTTGTGTTGTGGTCATGGGTCCTATTAAAGTTGGTGAGGAGAATTTTGAGCAGAGGGTTTATATTAGAGTGTAAGTTTTATATATGTAGTAGGCACAAGAATAAGTATGAATGTTCTTTACGGTGAGTAGTTTTAGGCTTTTGAATATTGGTGGAGTATGCTGTCTAGAGTGGGAATTTGTTATCATTCTGACTGCAGCCTTTTGCTGGGTTATGAGTGGTCTAAGGTGATTTAATGTTGTTGATCCCCATGCACAGATTCCATAGGTGAGATAAGGGTAGATAAGTGAATAATATAGTGCAAGGAGAGCTGATTGTGGCACATAATAGCGTATCTTTGATAATATGCCTACTGTCTGAGATTTTCTTGGAAATTTGTTGTATGTGTGTTTGGAATTTAAGGCTACTGTCAAGGTGGATTCCTAGGAATTTTCCCTCTGTGAGTCTTGTGATGGGTGAACCATTGAGTGTTATGTTAAGTGGAACATTTGTGGCTTTGCTTCCAAACTGTATGAAGTAGGTCTTGTCAGTATTGAGAGTAAGCTTGTTAGTCGTCATCCATGTTGATATTTTCTGTAATTCGGCATTAACAGTGTTGGCCAGTATAACTGGATTTGGGTGAGAGAAGACATATGTTGTGTCATCTGCAAATAAAATGGGTTTGAGTAGTTGTGATGCATTCGATAGGTCATTTATGTAAATGAGGAATAGTAGTGGCCCCAGGACACTTCCTTGAGGGACTCCGACTGTAATTTGTTGTGTGGAAGAGTTCGCTCCATTTGTGTACACGTACTGGCTTCTGTTGGTGAGGTATGACTTTAGGTAGTTGAGTGGGTGCCCCCTTATACCATAGTGTGCTAATTTTGTGAGCAGTAAATCATGGTCGACTGTATCAAAAGTTTTTCGTAGATCAATGAAGATTCCCAGTGGGACTTCTTTCTTCTCAAGTGCGGTGTATATTAACTCCAACATGTGCGTAATAGCATCGTTTGTGCTCTTGTTTGTCCTGAATCCAAATTGACAGGGGTTGAGTACATTTTGTGAGACGAGGTAGGAATAGATTTGTCTATGAATTAATTTTTCGAAGATTTTAGAAAGCAGTGGTAAATTAGAAATTGGTCTATAATTATTCAAGTCTGTTTGATCACCTCCTTTGTGGATCGGGGTGACCCTAGCTATTTTGAGAATTGATGGAAAGGTAGAGGCTTCAATGGATTTATTGAATAGTGTTGCTATAATTGGTGACAGTACCTGTGAAGCTTTTTTGTACATAAAAGTTGGTAAGCTGTTAATGTCTCCTGCCTTGTTTTTAAGTGTGTTGATTATGAGCGAGACTTCAATTGGGTTGGTAGGAGCTAGGAATAGCGTATTAGGGTAGGTGTTTGTGAGGTAGTCTGTTGGATGGGTGTTTGAGCTTGGGATTTTACTCGCTAGATTCTTTCCTATGGTGGAGAAAACATTAAGTCTGTTTGCTGTCTCAGTAGGTGAGAGTAGGGGTTCATCTGCTTTTGATAATTTGATGGTGTTGTTTTTAGCTATCTTATTATTTCCTAGAATTGCAGATAGGGTCTTCCAGGTCTTTTTCATATCACCTTTTATGTTCTGGAGTCTGTTCTCATAATACAATTTTTTTGATCTTCTTATCAGGCTTGTAAGGATTGATGAGTAGCGTTTGGATTGTTCTCTGGTTATTAGACTTCTTCTGTATTGTTTTTCATATTGGTGCCTCTTGTTAATGGATTTAAGGATGCTGGGTGTTAGCCAGGGATTAAGTCTCTTAGCTGTGATCTGTTTAGTTTTTTTAGGGCAATGTTTGTTATAGAGGTGGTGGGTTTTGTTAAGGAAATTCTTGATGCATTCATTAGTATCTGTATATGTTTCTAACTCATTATGCCAGTCAATGTTAATCATAGCTGTTATAAAGTTATTTACAGCTGACTCGTTATGTAGTCTGAAGGTAACTTTTGTAATATCTAAGGGCAATTTACCAAGGTTGGCTTTGAGAAAGGTCGGATAGTGGTCTGTGGTGTTGTCTGTGATTATGCCTGATTTTAGAGGGGATATAGTGTTAGTCCAGATGTGGTATAGTAATGAGGTACAAGTCTCGGAGATTCTTGTAGGTTTTGATATTGTTGGTAGTAACAAGCAGTTGCTCATAGTGTTTGTGAATTCTGTTACTTGTGGGTCCTGGTCATGTAGGAGATTTATATTGAAATCTACTGTGAGCAGCAAATGGTCTTTGTTCATGTGTGCATCAGTTATCAGGTTTCCTAGTTTTTCACTAAAATGGTGAATGTTTGACTGTGGTAATCTGTAGATAAGTACAATAAGGCACCTAAATTACTAGGAAGGGTTGAAGACCCTTGATTTGTATTCCCTGGAATGCAGGCGAGAGAGATACATGATAATACACAGTTAAAAAATCCTAGAGGCATTAGTCCCAAACTTGCACACAAAAATCAATCCCTATGAAAGCAAAAGACTCAGTAAATGTCCAGGGCCCAAGACGCTTGTTGGTCATTGCAATGAGTTTTACTAAAGTATCAGAATAGCCTGAAGTTCCTAGTTAATAAGAATAACAAGAGTTCCTAGTTAATAGGAATAACAAGTGTTCCTAGTTAATAAGAATAACAAGTGTTCCTAGTTAGCAAGAATAACAAGTGTTCCTAGTTAATAAGAATAACAAGTGTTACTAGTTACTAAAAAGCAAGTGTTCCTAGTTATTAAGAATAGCAAGTTTTCCTAGTTACTAAGAATATAAAATTAGTCGTTTAATACAGCAATTGTTTCTTGCCTAGATTTAGAATAACAATTGTTCCTTGTTTAGATACTTAAAAACGCATTTGCTTCTTTTCTAGTTACTTAGAATTTTCCTTACATAGTTACTTAAAATATCAATTGCTCTTTGCCTAAATACTGAGAACAGCATTTGTTCCTTGCCTAGTTAGAATAACATTTGTTCCTTCCCTAGTTAGAATAACTTTTGTTCCTTGCCTAGTTAGAATAACATTTGTTCCTTGCCTAGTTACTTAGAATAGTATGTGTTTATTTTCTAGTTAGGATTGTTCCTTACATACTTAGAATAGCAACTGTTCCTTGCCTGGATACTTTGAATTGCATTTGTTCCATGCTTAGTTACTTATAATATTTGTTCTTTGCTTAGTTACTTAGAAGAGGAACTGTTACTTGCTCTATTTCTTTGACTAGTAATTGTTCTTTTCCTAGTTACTTAGAATAGCAACTGTTCCTTTCCAAGTTTCTTAGAATAGCTATTGTTTCTTGTCGAGTTACTTAGAATAGTAACTTCTGCTTGCCTAGTAAATTTAAACAGCAATTGTTTTTTCCTAGATATTAGAATAGGTGTTCATTACCTAGTTACTTAAAACAGAATAGTAATTTATGTTTACCTAGATAAAGAAAATAGTGTATTATACAGTTTTTTCTTTCCTCTATGTCAGTCTTCCTGGCAGTCTTCCTGGCAGTCTTCCAGGCAGTCTTCCAGGCAGTCTTCCTGGCAGTCTTCCAGGCAGTCTTCCTGGCAGTCTTCCTGGCAGTCTTCCTGGCAGTCTTCCTGGCAGTCTTCCTGGCAGTCTTCCTGGCAGTCTTCCAGGCAGTCTTCCTGGCAGTCTTCCAGGCAGTCTTCCTGGTCAGGACAAGTTGTCCAGGCTTCCTAGCCTGGGAAGACATCAAGGCTTCCTGGTCAGGACAAGTTGTCCAGGCTTCCTAGCCTGGGAAGACATCAAGGCTTCCTGGTCAGGACAAGTTGTCCAGGCTTCCTAGCCTGGGAAGACATCAAGGCTTCCTGGTCAGGACAAGTTGTCCAGGCTTCCTAGCCTGGGAAGACATCAAGGCTTCCTGGTCAGGACAAGTTGTCCAGGCTTCCTAGCCTGGGAAGACATCAAGGCTTCCTGGTCAGGACAAGTTGTCCAGGCTTCCTAACCTGGGAAGACATCAAGGCTTCCTGGTCAGGACAAGGTTTCAGGACTTTCAGGTCTCTGTAAGGCTTTCAGATCACCATAGCCCCAATAAAGTTTTCCAAGTGGATCTGATTGGTCAAATCTGAAAAAAACTAATTAGTTCCATTAACTCAAAATACACATATGTATATTAGGGTTATAACTTTTTTACACCGTAATATTCCTGTACCTTAATCAGATGAACTTTTGCCTAAAAGCAAAGAAACGACCTTTCATTTCAATATCTTTTTAAAAAATGTCTCCCCTAAATTAAAAAATAGTAACGAAAACAAGTAACTTGGACGCATATTGCATGTACTACTAATATTAATAACAAATAAAACAGCTTACAGCATCATTTTTATCATGTTTTCACATATATTACTACTTATTGCTTAGAATAAACCGAAGTTGCAGTTTGCTTTTGTTTGTGCAGGCAGTATACAGTTCCTGCGTAACTTTGCTTGCACGTTCATCACAAAGATTACTTCTTGGTATATTGAGTGCGGACGGCTCCTGCTGCCAGTGATTTTTTAATGAGTTCAGAACTTTTATATGTAAGGTTTCAATATTTCTGACAAATTCTTGAAGTCATTTTCATCGTAGTTCTGATTAGCAAACCAATAATCTGCTCAGGTGTATGAAATGAATCTGCATATCTTCTCCAGAGTCTTCCGTCTTGTAGGTATAAGAATGAATGCAAGAATAGCTAGAATGGCTCTTGAATTCCACCTCACATTGCTGATGTTTGGAATTTCCTGAAAGTTAATCAAAGGAAAGTGCCCTTTTGCTTCAAAGAATCTAAACACTTGTGTTAGATAATAATAATAATAATAATAATAATAATAATAAATAATAATAATAATAATAACCTTTATTTACTACCAGTACATGAACAAGGTATACAGACCATAGCTGACATGAAAAACATACTACTATATGAAAGCCACTTGTTATGCTGAGCATTTTGGGCAAAATGAAGTCAGTTTTGTCCCAGGATGCGACCCACACCAGTCAACTAACACCCAGGTACCCATTTTACACTGATGGGTGAACAGGGACAGCAGGTGTCTTATGGAAAAGCGTCCCTAATATTTTCCAGGCGTACCGGAAGAGATTCGAACCCCGGACCTCAGTGTGTGAGCTGAGTGCGCTAGTGATCGAGCTACGGGACACCAAAAACTTTATATCATCTCGCCATCCTGATTTATGGAGGATCTCTTCTGTTCCATTAACAAACTGTGCCTTTAGTTCCTCATAATTCTTCACCAGTTGGGATACAAATGGATACTCGATGTTTGGAGAACTGGGTTTAACAACAAAATTTTCATCCATTACCAGAGAATCCTTTCCAGAACGTGATGCTGACAACTGATAAATTGTGGTTTGCTAATCTTCTTCTCTGAGAACATTGGTTGTAGTGTGACAACACCTCCACTCTTTTTCCCTGTGTTAAAGTTTGTTTTATCAGCAATGATCATCTTTATTGTATTCCATAAGTTGTATTCATCAATAACTTTTGCCATTCCTTCAGCAATAGTTTCAGCCTCGCCATCTTTCAAATGCAGTACATCCAGTTTTACTTCGGTTCTCTCATTTTTAAGCACTAATACCTGATACTCATTTTCCTCAATATACTTTCCATGGAAATGTAAAGACAATTCTTCCATTTGTAACTTTTCAATCATTTCCTCCTTCAATTTATCAGCCTCTTTGTACGTTGCCTTGTAAATTGCTGCTTCACTTGGAGTAGCAATGTCAGTGACATCAACTGACAACTGTTTGCATATCTTGGTAAATTTACTTGTTGATACTTTTGTGGTTGTCACCAAATTGGTTGCAACTTTACTTTTGTTGTGTTTTCTGGTTGGTGGAGCAGCACTTTCATCTTCATCTTCACCTCGCTCCTTCACCTTCATTACCACTCTCACTCGATGACAATTAGTACTTTCCTGAGTTGCTAATTATGAGCAGTAATACAGATATATGGTGATTCATAGGTTTTATTTAAGGGTGACCTTTTTTTAAAACTGAGAGGAATTAGGGACTTTTTCATTGTTTTTAAACAAAAGTTCATCGATTTATGACACAGGAAATGTTTTATTTGGAAAAAAATAAAAAGTTATAACCATATTATATATATATATATATATATATATATATATATATATATATATATATATATATATATATATATATATATATATATATATATATGCAAAAGATCACAGTAAACAGGTGATATCAAAATATACAAGACAACCACTATAAAAAAATAGAGAATTCAAGCGCTTTCGTGACTACTCACATTATGAGTAGTCACCAAAGCGCTTGGAATTCCTCTATTTTTCATAGTGGTTGTCTTATTATATATATATATATATATATATATATATATATATATATATATATATATATATATATTTCAACAAGTCGGCCGTCTCCCACCGAGGCAGGGTGACCCAAAAGAAAGAAAATCCCCAAAAGAAAATACTTTCATCATCATTCAACACTTTCACCACACTCATACATAATCACTGTCTTTGCAGAGAAGCTCAGATACGATAGCTGAGAATAGTCCCTCCCAGCTGTCACTATCTCAGACCCCTCCTTTAAAGTGCAGGCATTGTACTTCCCATTTCCAGGACTCAAGTCCAACTAAATCAATTAACTGGTTTCCCTGAATCCCTTCACACAATGTTACCCTGCTCACACTCCAACAGATCGTCATGTCCCAAAACCATTCGTCTCCATTCACTCCTATCTAACACGCTCACACATGCTTGCTGGAAGTCCAAGCCCCTCGCCCACAAAACCTCCTTTACCCCTTCCCTCCAACCTTTTTAGGACGACCCCTACCCCGCCTTCCTTCCCCTACAGATTTATACGCTCTCCAAGTCATTCTACTTTGATCCATTCTCTCTAAATGACCAAACCACCTCAACAACCCCTCTTCAGCCCTCTGACAAATACTTTTAGTAACTCCTCACCTTCTCCTAATTTCCACATTCCGAATTTTCTGCATAATATTTACACCACACATTGCCCTTAGACAGGACATCTCCACTGCCTCCAGCCTCCTCCTCGCTGCAGCATTTGCAACCCATGCTTCACACCCATATAAGAGTGTTGGTACCACTATACTTTCGTACATTCCTTCTTTGCCTCCATGGATAACATTTTTGTCTCCACAGATACCTCAATGCACCACTCACCTTTGTTCCTTCATCAATTCTATGGTTAACCTCATCCTTCATAAACCCATCCTCTGACACATCAACTCCCAAATATCTGAAAACATTTACTTCTTCCATAATCCCTCTCTCCAATGTGATATCCAATTTTTCTTTATTTAAATCGTTTGATACCCTCATCACCTTACTCTTATTTATGTTCACTTTTAACTTTCTACCTTTACACACTCTCCCAAACTCGTCCACTAACCTTTGCAACTTTTCTTTAGAATCTCCCATAAGCACAGTATCATCAGCAAAAAGTAACTGTGTCAACTCCCATTTGCATTTAATTCTCCATAATTTAATCCCCCCTCTCCCCAACACCCTAGCATTTACTTCTTTACAACCCAATCTATAAATATATTAAACAACCATGGTGACATTACACATCCCTGTCTAAGACCTACTTTTACCGGGAAGTAATCTCCCTCTCTCCTACACACCCTAACCTGAGCCTCACTATCCTCATAAAAACTCTTTACAGCCTTCAGTAACTTACTACCTATTCCATACACTTGCAACATTTGCCACATTGCTCCCCTATCCACTCTATCATATGCCTTTTCTAAATCCATAAATGCAATAAAAACTTCTCTACCTTTATTTAAATACTGTTCACATATATGCTTCACTGTAAACACTTGATCTACACATCCCCTACCCACTCTAAAGCCTCCTTGCTCATCTGCAATCCTACTCTCTGTCTTACCTCTAATTCTTTCAATAATAACCCTGCCATACACTTTACCTGGTATACTCAGTAAACTTATTCCCTATAATTTTACACTCTCTTTTATCCCCTTCCCTTTATATAAAGGAACTATACATGCTCTCTGGGAATCCCTAGGTACCTTCCCCTCTTTCATACATTTATTAAACAAAAATACCAACCACTCCAGCACTATATCCCCCCTTGCTTTTAACATTTCTGTCATGATCCCGTCAGTTCCAGCTGCTTTACCCCCTTTCATTCTACGTAATGCCTCACGCACCTCCCCCACACTCACATCCTGCTCTTCTTCACTCCTAAACGATGTTGTACCTCCCTGGCCAGTACATGAAATTACCGCCTCCCTTTTTTCATCGACATTTAAAAGTTCCTCAAAATATTCCCGCCATCTACCCAATACTTCCAGCTCCCCATCTACTAACTCCCATACTCTGTTTTTAACTGACAAATCCATTTGTTCCCTAGGCTTTCTTACCTTGTTTATCTCACTCCAAAAATTTGTCTTGGTTTCAGCAAAATTTCTTGACAGAGCCTCTCCCATTCTTTCATCCGCTCTTCTTTTGCACTCTCTCACCACTCTCTTCACCTTTCTTTTACTCTCCATATACTCTTCTCTTCTATTAACAGTTCTGTTTTGTAAAAACCTCTCATAAGCTACCTTTTTCTCTTTTATCACACCCTTTACTTTTTCATTCCACCACTCACTCCTCTTTCCTCCTGCACCCACCCTCCTATAGCCACAAACTTCTGCCCCACATTCTAATACTGCATTTTTAAAACTATCCCAACTCTCTTCAACCCCCCCACTACTCATACTTGCACTATCCCACCTTTCTGCCAATAGTTGCTTATATCTCACCCTAACTCCCCCCTCCCTTAATTTATACACTTTTACCTCTCTCTTACTTGCTGTTGATATTTTCTTTTTGTCCCATCTACCTTTTACTCTAACTGTAGCTACAACCAAATAATTATCTGATATATCTGTTGCCCCTCTATAAACATGTACATCCTGAAGCCTACCCATCAACCTTTTATCCACCAATACATAATCTAACAAACTACTTTCCTTACGTGCTATATCATACCTTGTATATTTATTTATCCTCTTTTTCATAAAATATGTATTACTTATTACCAAACCTCTTTCTACACATAGCTCAATTAATGGTTCCCCATATACATTTACCCCTGGCACCCCAAATTTACCTACTACTCCCTCCACAACATTTTTACCCACTTTAGCATTAAGATCCCCAACCACAATTACTCTCTCACTTGGTTCAAAACTCCCCACACACTCACTCGACATTTCCCAAAATCTCTCTCTCTCCTCTACACTTCTCTCTTCTCCAGGTGCATAAACACTTACTATAACCCACTTTTCACATCCAACATTTATTTTACTCCACATAATCCTTGAATTTATACATTTATATTCCTTCTTTACCTGCCATAACTGATTATTCAACATTATTGCCACTCCTCCTTTAGCTCTAACTCTATTTGAAACCCCTGACCTAATCCCATTTATTTCTCCCCACTGAACTCTCCTACCCCCTTCATCTTTGTCTCACTTAAAGCCAGGACATCCAGCTTCTTTTCATTCATAACATCTACAATCATCTCTTTCTTATCATTCGCACAACATCCACGCACATTCAAACATCCCACTTTGACGGTTTTCTTTTTTCTTTTAGTAAGCTATACAGGAAAAGGGGTTACTAGCCCATTGTTCCAGGCATTTTAGTTGACTTTTACAACACGCATGGCTTACGGAGGAAAGATTCTTATTCCACTTCCCCATGGATATGAAAGGAAAAGGAAAAATTATAAGGACAAGAACTATTGAGATAAAATCAAAGAAAACTCAGATGAGTGTGTATACATAAACGTGTACATGTTTGCGTAGTGTGACCTAAGTGTAAGTAGAAGTAGCAAGACGTACCTGAAATCTTGCATGTTTATGAGACAGAAAAAAGACACCAGCAATCCTACCATCATGTAAAACAGTTTCAGGTTTCTGTTTCACAGTCACCTGGCAGGATGGTAGTACCTCCCTGGGTGGTTGCTGTCTACCAACCTACTGCCTATTTATATATATATATATATATATATATATATATATATATATATATATATATATATATATATATATATATATACGTGTCAACGTATATACTACCTATATATACGTATATATAGGTAGTAGGTTGGTAGACAGCAACCCCAGATCACCTCCTGCCAGGTGACTGTGAAACAGAAACCTGAAACTGTTTTACATGATGGTAGGATGCTGGTGTCTTTCTGTCTCATAAACACGCTGGATAACAGGTATATCTAGCTACTTCTACTTACACTTAGGTCACACTACACTACATACACATGCATATATATACATACACACATCTTGGTTTTCTTTTTTTCTTAATAGCTCTTGTTCTTTTTATTTTCTCTATTGTCCATGGGGAAGTGGAAAGAATCTTTCCTCCGTAAGCAATGCGTGTCGTATGAGGCGACTAAGATGCCGGGAGCAATGGGCTATAACCCCTTCTCCTTACAAATCTACTAAAAACGAGAAGAAGAAAACTTTATAAAACTGGGTTGTCTGAATGTGCGTGGATGTAGTGCAGATGATAGAAAGAGATGATTGCCAATGTTATGAATGAAAAGAAGTGATCCGCTAACGAAACAAAGCTGAAGGGAGTAGCAGTTTATGAAATAAATGGGATTAGAGTCAGGAGTATTTGAGAGTTAGAGCTAAGGAAAGAGTAACAATAATGTTGAAGAGATCAGTTATGGAAGGAAAAGAGGAATATGAATGTGTAAATTCAAGGATTATGTGGATTAAAATAAGGGTCGAGATGCGAAAAGTGGGTCATAATAGCGTGTATGCACTGGAAAAGAGGTAGAGGAGAGAAGAAATTTTGGGAGATGTTAACGAATGTATAGGAACTTTTGAACCAAATGAAGAGTAATTATGTAGAGCCTAAATGCTAAAGTGGGAGAACTATGCAGAGAGGGTGTAGTAGGTAAGTTTGGTGCCAGTTAAATGATAATGGGAGCCCTTTGATTGAACTTTGTATAGAAGGGTTTAGTTATAGGTAATACATATTTTAAGAAAAGAGGATAAATAAGTATACAAGATATGATGTAGGGCGTAATGATAGTAGTTTGTTGGACTATGTATTGGTGGATAAAGACTGTTGAAGTAGACTTCAGGATGTACATGTTTATAGAGGGGCCAGATATATCAGATCACTTAGTTATAGCTACGTGGGAGTAAAAGGTAGATGGATACAAGAAAATAGAATCAGTAAGTAAGAGAGAGGTGAAGGTTTATAAACTAAAGAGGAGGCAGTTAGGGTAAGATATAAACAACTATTGGAGGATAGATGGGCTAGTGAGAGTGAGGCAATGGGGTTGAAAATGTATGGGTAGATTTAAAAATGTAGTGTTAGAGTGTTCAGCAGAAGTTTGTGGTTACAGGCGAGTGGGTGCGGAGAAGAGGACATTTGTGGAATGATGATGTAAAGAGAGTAGTAGGGAGAAAAAGTTAGCATATAGAGGTTTTTACAAAGTAGAAGTGATGCAAGGAGGAAGAGTATATGGAAGAAAAAAGAGGTTAAAGAGTGGTGAAGCAATGTAAAAAGAGAGCAGATGAGAGAGTGGGTGAGATGTTATCAGCAAATTTTGTTGAAAATAAGAAAAGTTTTGGAATGAGATTAATAAGTTGAGGAAGCCTAGAGAACAAATGGATTTGACAGTTAAAAATAGGAAGGAGAGTTATTAAATGGAGAGTTAGAGGTATCGGGAAGATGGAGAGAATATTTTGAGGAGTTGTTAAATGTTGATGAAGACAGAAGCTGTGATTTCGTGTGTAGGCAGGAGAATAACATCTTGTAGGAGTGTGGAAGAGCCAGTTGTGGGTGTAGGGGAAGTTCGTGAGGCAGTGGGTAGAATGAAAGGGTAAGCAGCTGGGATTGATGGGATAAAGATAGAAATGTTAAAAGCAGGTGGATATAGTTTTGGAGTGGTTGGTGCTATTATTTAATAAATGTATGGAAAGGGTAAGGTACCTAGGATTGGCAGAAGCGTGTATTTTCCTTTGTATAAGGCAAAGGGACAAAGAGAGTGCAAAAATATAGGGAATAAGTCTGTGAGTGTACATGGTAAAGTGTATGGTAGAGTTATTATTGAAAGAATTAAAGTAAGACAGAAAGTAGGATAGCAGATGAACAAGGGGCTTTAGGAAAGGTAGGAGGTGTGTAGACCAAGTGTTTACAGTGAAACATATAGGTGAACAGTATTTGGATAAGGGTAAAGATGTTTTGTGGAATTTATGGATTTGGAAAAGCGTATGATAGGGTAGATAGGGGGCAATGTGGCAGATGTTGCAGGTGTATGGAATGGAGGAAGGTTACTGAAAGCAGTAAAGAGTTTTATGAGGATAGTGAGCTCAGGTTAGAGTGTGTAGGAGGAAGGGACTATTTCCCAGTAAAAGTGGGCCTTAGACAAGGATGTGATGTCACCGTGGTGTTCAATATATTTATAGATGGGGTTGTAAGAGAAGTGAATGCGAGGGTCTTGGCAAGAGGTGTTGGGCTAAAAGATAAAGAAGCAAATACAAAGTGGGAGTTGTCACAGTTGCTTTGCTGATGACACTGTCTTTTGGGAGATTCTGAAGAGAAGTTGCAGAGGTTGGTGGATGAATTTGGTAGGTGTGTAAGAAGAAATTGAAAGTGAATATAGGAAAGAGTAAGGTGATGAGGATAACAAAAAGAATAGGTGACGAAGATTGGATATCAGATTGGAGGAGAGATATGGAGGAGGTGAATGTATTCAGATATTTGGAGTGGACATGTCGGCGGATGGGTCTATGAAGGATGAGGTGAATCATAAATTGATGAGGGAAAAGGTGAGTGGAGCACTTCGAGTCTGTGGAGACAAGAACCTTGTCCATGGAGTAAAGAGAGGAATGTATGAGAGTATAGTTATACCAACGCTCTTATATGGGTGTGAAGCATGGGTGATGAATGTTGCACGAGGAGAAGGCTGGAGGCAGTGGAAATGTCATGTCTGAGGTCAATTGTGGTGTGAATATAATGCAGAGAATTCGGAGTTTGGAAATTAGGAGGAGTGGGATTACCAAAACGATTGTCCAGAGAGCTGAGGAGGGGTTGTTGAGGTGGTTTGGACATGTAGAGAGAATGGAACGAGACAGAGTGACTTCGAGAGTGTATAAATCTGTAGTGGAGGAAGGCGGGGTAGGGTCGGCCTAGGAAAGGTTGGAGGGAGGGGTAAAGGAGTTTTGTGTGCGAGGGCTTGGACTTCCAGCAAGCATGTGTGAGCGTATTTGATAAGAGTGAATAGAGGCATATGGTTTTAATACTTGACGTGCTGTTGGAGTGTGAGCAAAGTAACATTTATGAAGGGATTCAGGAAACCGCAGGCCGGACTTGAGTTCTGGAGATGGGAAGTACAATGCCGGCACTCTGAAGGAGAAGTGTTAATGTTGCAGTTTTATAACTGTAGTGTAAAGCACCCTCTGGCAAGACAGTGATGGAGTGAATGATGATGAAAGTTTTTCTTTTTCGGGCCACCCTGCCTTGGTGGGAATCGGCCGATGTGTTAATAAAAAAAAAAAAAAAATAAACGTGTATATATATATATATATATATATATATATATATATATATATATATATATATATATATATATATATATATATATATATGCAAAAAGATCACAGTAAACAGGTGATATCAAAATATGCAAGACAACCACTATGGATATAGATATATATAGATATATATACATGTATATATATATGTCGTGCCGATTAGGTAAAACTGGTCAATTAGCAAGAACTCATCTAAAATTAAGTCCTTTCTAAAATTTTCTCTTATACGTTTAAAGATATATTTTTTTTCATTTATGTTAATGTAAGAATTTATAATTTTGTACCAAGAGAAACCTACCTAACCTTAATACAACAAGCGCAATTTAATTTAGCCTAACCCAACTAAATATATTTTAGATACGTTAACATTAATTTAATAATAAACAAGCACAATGAAATATATTTTTTTCGTTATGTTCAGAATGATTTTGGCGAAATTATTGCATACACAAATTTTCACTTGTCTTATATGGCAAGGTGAGCGTTGCTATTTAAGCCACAATCGCAAGTTTTACCTAATCGGCACGACATATATATATATATATATATATATATATATATATATATATATATATATATATCACTTTTTTTCACATAAAATATAGGGAGGTACCACCTCTAGATCTTTACTGGGGACCTTCATCCTCAGAGAACACAATAAACGTACCTCAGGGAAAACTCGAGGTTCTCCCCGGAGCTATTTAAATATTTTCATCTCCTACCACCCCCTATATATATTATATAAGTGCTTTATTAATAGACAGAATACATTGACAGAAAACACAAACATGAACATGAATACATTGGTACAATATATCAATTATGAATCTCCTCCAGGTTCTTCGAAGCCGGACGTGAGCCCAGTATGCAGCATGCATTTTCCCTCTGGATGGCCATGCTGAGGCGCTGGAACATGAAAGTGGCTGCCCTTGGGTCCCTGGTGGTGTCGATGAGTCTGGAACTAGGACACGTGTTGCATTTTTTTCCCATGATCCCAAGGTTTCTGATCCCACTTGGACAAATTGATACTGTTCGCTTATGTCCCTGTACTTTCTGATCTTGTACTCCTCCCTATGGTCAGCAGTTCCTTTCTGTCGCCCGACACTGTGATGGATGTAGGTGTCAACCAGTGTCGACACACAGGTATAGTCCCATGCTACGAGCTTGCCATTCTTCCAAGGATAGATGGTGATCCTATCAGGGCAGTTTGCTGGGTTGTGGGTATTGTTGGCTGCTAGTGATCAGGGGTCTCTCTCTACTGGGCATCCAGCTGAAGCAAGGGTTCTCTTTATGATGTCTTTGACTTCATTGTGTCTTGCATGCCAGCCCTTGGTTTTGGAACAGTTTAGACCATGTAGACCATATTGGTCGGCTTTGCACATCGCCGCAAATACATAGTTAGAAAAGTCAGTAAACAAAATGATGGAATACGTAACAACAAAATGCAAGGAGGCAGAGGAAAGGTTTGTTCCTAAGGGCAACATAAATAATGGGAAGACCACAACGAGCCCTTGAATTGAAAAAAGTACAGAAGACAAAGGACCCAGGAAAATAAGGAGATTAGTCGAAGAGCCAGAAACGAGTATGCACAGATAAGAAAGTAGGCCCAGCGACAGTACGAAAACAACATAGCATCGAAAGTCAAGTCTGACCCGAAACTGCTGTATAGCCACATTAGGAGGAAGACAACAGTCAAAGACCAGGTGATCAGGCTGAAGAAAGAAGGTGGGGAACTCTCAAAAAACGATCAAGAGGTATGAGAGGAGCTCAACACGAGATTTAAGGAAGTATTTACAGTAGAGACAGGAAGGACTCTGGGAAGACAGAACAGAGGAGGACATCAACAAGGAATATACCAACAAGTGTTGGATGACATACACAGAACTGAGGAGGATGTGAAGAAGCTGCTAAGTGACCTTGATACCTCAAAGGCAATGGGATCAGACAACATCTCCCCGTCCCTCCTCCGAGAGGGAGCAGAGACAGTGTGTGTGCCACTAACCATGATCTTCAACACATCACTCGAAACTGGACAACTACCTGAGGTATGGAAGACAGCAAATGTAGTTCCCATTTTTAAGAAAGGAAACAGAAACGAGGCACTAAACTATAGACTAGTGTCACTGACGTGTATAGTATGCAAAGACATGGAGAAGATTATCAGGAGGAGAGTGGTAGAGCACACATCAACCAGATAACTGGTGCAGCATATGGGCGCCTGGCAAACCTGAGAATAGCGTTCCGATACCTTAGTAAGGAATCGTTCAAGACACTGTACACTGTTTGGAACCAACACCTGGTCAAACACGTCAAGAAATTAGAGAAAGTGCAAAGGTTTGCAACAAGGTTAGTTCTGGAGCTAAAGGGAATGTCCTATGAAGAAAGGTTAAGGGAAATCGGCCTGACGACACTGAAGGACAGGAGGGTTAGGGGAGACATGATAATGACATACAAAATACTACATGGAATAAACAAGGTGGACAGAGACAGGATGTTCCAGAGAGGGGATACAGAAACAAGGGGTCACAATTGGAAGTTGAAGACTCAGACGAGTCAAAGGGATGTTAGGAAGTATTTCTTCAGTCATAGAGTTATCAGAAAGTGGAATAGTCTAGCAAGTGATGTAGTGGAGGCAGGAACTATACATAGCTTTAGTGAAGTGGTCAGTGAAGAGGCTTGGCCAGGAGCTAAGTCTCGGTCCCTGCAACCACAATTAGGTGAGTACATATATTCCGTATGAATTGGGGCAGCAAGGCGAAGAGCCACTGAGGTTGAGGCGTGTTCCCATTGCCGAAATGGGAACTGTTTGGAAGTCCCCAGAGTAATGTGTACTCACAGCTAGGAGACGGGCAGTCTCCCTGTCTGATGTTACAGCCCTAAGCATGTTGGCAAGCATCTTTTCAGTGATGGGGCCATCCCAACTTGACTGTTTGTAGGCTAGTTCTGCACTAGGTTTTGGTGCTGGAGCAGCAAGAGTCTCCCATTCAGTGATGGCACTGGAGTAGCTAGGGTCCTGTATTCCTGCTGAATCACTGAGGTTGTCCAGAAGAATTTGTTTTAATTCATTCGATGCTATGGAAAAGGATAGGAAAGCTGGTAGGGCAATCTGGGAGGATTTGCGTACACCCAGCCCCCCAAGCCTGACTGGAAGTGAGGCTTGCAACCACTGTCCATCTTCGAGGGAAAGATTCAATACACTCTCTAGCATGGTCTTGAGGAGAGAGTCATATTCCTTGAGTTTCGGACTGCTGAAGGCTGGGGAGCATCTCAGGAAGTAGGTAAGTTTTGTGATTGACAGGCACCTGGTGAGTAAGACACATGTGCAACATGTACAATAAAGACACCCAGATGTTGCACATGTGTCTTAATTTCATCTTGTCGGTATTTTATACCATTCTTGTACACCTGGTGAGTAGGTAGAAGGCATCATGTGTATCGATGTCTTTCATTCTGCCTTCCATCGTCCTGAGGTCTGAGATTTTTTTTCTAGGACCAGATCGATGGAATTGGGCCCAAGAGGAGCACCGAGAAGAGTGCTGATGGCTGGATCAATGGCTCGTGCTCCTGCGGCAGACCAGGATTCCACCCCACGATACACTGTCCCGCCTCAAGAGGCCACACAATATACATGTCACCCTACCATCTGAGCCATCGATCCTACAAACAACATGAGCCTAGTGAACTAGGTTTGTTTCATGTTGCGAGGACACTCGTGGCAGATGTATGCTCAAGGATTAATTTCAGCCCCCTCCTGTTTGAATATTCATTGTTGTATATATAATATATATATATATATATAAAATATATATATATATATATATATATATATATATATATATATATATATATATATACAGTGGACCCTCGGTTTTCGTTGAAAATTCTTTCCAGAATGCTGTTTGAGTGATGTTACCGAACGAATTTGTTCCCATAAGGAGGAGGAGGAGGAGGTGTTGATTCACCAAGAATTCTCCCGGCCCGGGTCTTTACCAGATGGCGACCCGGCTCCGGCTCCCTGGCGTGGGAGTGTCAGAGACCTATGTCTCCCATGGGAGGGGATACCCCTCATCGGCAGGACCAATTGGTCCCAGGCCTAGCCACAAGGCATGGAGGTAGATAGATGCTAGACCTCTCTGGTCTGCCACCTTCCCTAACGGGAAGGGCAGGCTTACAAGCTGCTGATGGTAGCAAGCTCCAGCCTTGGCACCTACCCTGCCCTAGAAGGGCTGGGCATGGTGATCGACCCCCCATAAGGACAAATGTAAATTAGATTAGTCATTTCACACCCCCAAAAAATTAAACTTACAAAAGCACTTATGAAAATACACTTACATAATTGTTCGAGTTTGGAGGTGAACGAAAACCGTGGGTCCACTGTATATATATATATATATATATATATATATATATATATATATATATATATATATATATATATATATATATATATATATATATATATATATATATATATATATATATGTATATATATATATATATATATATATATATATATATATATATATATATATATATATATATATATATATATATATATATATATATATATATATATATGATGTCCACCTCTGAGTACAAATTATGGACCATAGCCTCGAAAGTGGATAAAGGTTCACTTGGAAGAATATTTATATATATATATATATATATATATATATATATATATATATATATATATATATATATATATATATATATATATATATATATAAAGGTATATAGCGTAGCTTCCTACATTCTGTAGTTCTGCAGGGTAACTATTATAACTTTCTATCTTCTGCAGGATAAATATAGAAGCCTACTGCCTTCTGTTGGGTAACTCTAATAGCTTACTTCCTTTTGCAGGTTAAATAATATACCTTTTACTGGTTAAAAATAACAGCTTCCTACCTTCTGCAGGGTAAATATTGCAGCTTCTTACCTTCTGCAGGGTAAATATTGCAGCTTCTTACCTTCTGCAGGGTAAATATTGCAGCTTCCTACTTACTGCAGGAGAAATGTAGTTACTACAAAAGTTACTCAGAGGTTACACAGACTCTCACAAGTAACTAAAGATACTCACATGTTGAAGTGACAGTGGAGGGATGTCTTAGCTATGGTAACCAGCTGGTTCTTCTGTTCATCAGTTATCATGTTACCAGTATGCACTGTTATCATTTTCACCTTGACTCCATGATGACTCAGACCACGGATCATGTCCTGGCACCCCACATCTGTAGCCATGCTGGGTTGACAGGTGATCCACCAGAACCTGTTTAAGATGACACACCTGTAGTTACCACCACAACCACACCATTTAAAGAGAAAATGGTTACATAAATGCTTAGAAAAGACAGATTACCAATGTAGAGCAGAAACTAAAATATTCTAACCAGATGGAAGAAATACATAAATAGCAGTCATTTAAGAAATGGTAAAAATACCCTAAATATTTATACACATATGCTAAAGCTATATAAAAAAAAAAATCTTGAATTTGGCGCTCACTAACGGGAGGTTTGTGTACCGACGACGGAAAAGAAATGAGCGAAAGTTTGAAAGACAAGTAAGAATTAGCCTTCAGTAATTCACTGAACAGTAGGAGAGTTAAGTATATCGAGAAAGTTATTCTAATATTTTACATAAGCAGAAATCTCTGACACGTAAAGAAGGAACTAGCAAACAAGTGCACACATGCACCACCCTTACAGGAACTTGCAATTTATTATGAAGGAGAAAACACCTGTAGCACGAACACTCAGCAGACTTTTTAAATGGAAAAATAGCTTATATGTAAGTTATATCCCAGTAATGTTTAAAAAGAGCGAGAACAGTTCCTCCGCACGAAGGAAGGAGGAGAGCTCTTGTATCAAACTGAAGCCACTGGCTCTCACATCACACATCATAAAACTCTGAGAGAGTGGTCACATCATACTCAGAGTGTGGTCACATCATACTCTGAGAGTGTGGTCACATCATACTCTGAGTGTGGTCACATCATACTCTGAGAGAGTGGTCACATCATACTCTGAGTGTGGTCACATCATACTCTGAGAGAGTGGTCACATCATACTCTGAGAGTGTGGTCACATCATACTCTGAGAGTGTGGTCACATCATACTCTGAGAGAGTGGTCACATCATACTCTGAGAGTGTGGTCACATCATACTCTGAGAGTATGGTCACATCATACTCTGAGAAAGTGGTCACATAATACTCTGGAGTGTGGTCACATCATACTCTGAGTGTGGTCACATCATACTCTGAGAGAGTGGTCACATCATACGCTGAGAGTGTGGTCACATCATACTCAGAGTATGGTCACATCATACTCAGAGAAAGTGGTCACATCATACTCTGAGAGAGTGGTCACATCATATGCTGAGAGTGTGGTCACATAATACTCTGGGAGTATTGTCACATCATACTCAGAGAGAGTGGTCACATCACACTCTGAGAGAGTGGTCACATCATACTCTGATAATGTGGTCACATCATACTCTGAGAGAGTGGTCACATCATACTCTGAGAGTGTGGTCACATCATACTCTGAGTGGTCACATCATACTCTGAGTGGTCACATCATACTCTGAGAGTATGGTCACATTATACTCTGATTGTGGTCACATCATACTCTGAGAGAGTGGTCACATCATACTCAGAGAGTGATCACATCATACTCTGAGAGAGTGGTCACATCATACTCTGAGGGAGTGGTCACATCATATTCTGAGAGAGTGGTCACATCATACTCTGAGAGTGGTCACAGCATTCTCTCAGAGTGGTCACATCATACTCAGTGGTCACGTCATACTCTTATAGTGGTCAATCATACTCTGAGAGTGTGGTCACATCATACTCTGAGAGAGTGGTCACATCATACTCTGAGAGAGTGGTCACATCATACTCTGGGAGAGTGGTCACATCATACTCTAGGAGAGTGGTCACATCATACTCTGAGAGAATGGCCACATCATACTCTGAGAGAGGGGTCACATCATACTCTGAGAGTGTGGTCACATCATGCTCAGAGAGTGGTCACATCATACTCTGAGAGAGTGGTCACATCATACTTAGAGAGTGGTCACATCATACTCTGAGAGTGTGGTCACATCATACTCTGAGAGTGCTGTCACATCATACTCTGAGTGGTCACATCATACTCTGAGAGTATGGTCACATCATACTCTGAGAGTGTGGTCACATCATTCTCTGAGAGAGTGGTCACATACTCTGAGAGAGTGGTCACATCATACTCTGAGTGGTCACATCATACTTTGAGAGAGTGGTCTCATCATACTCAGAGAGTAGTCACATCATACTCTGAGAGAGTGGTCACATCATACTCTGAGATAGTGGTCACATCATACTCTGAGAGAGTGGTCACATCATACTCAGAGAGTGGTCACGTCATACTCTGAGAGAGTGGTCACGTCATACTCTGAGAGAGTGGTCACATCATACTCTGAGAGTGTGGTCACATCATACTCTGAGAGAGTGGTCAAATAATACTCTGAGAGAGGGGTCACATCATACTTTGGGAGAGTGGTCACATCATACTCTGACTGGTCACATCATACTCTGAGAGAGTGGTCACATCATACTCTGGGAGAGTGGTCGCATCATACTCTGAGAGAGTGGTCACATCATACTCTGGGAGAGTGGTCACATCATACTCTGA
This sequence comes from Cherax destructor, assembly GCA_009830355.1. Lineage (NCBI taxonomy): Eukaryota > Metazoa > Arthropoda > Malacostraca > Decapoda > Parastacidae > Cherax > Cherax destructor. The sequence goes on from WNWK01014927.1 coordinate 31,468, forward strand.
GAGAGTGGTCATATCATACTCTGAGAGAGTGGTCACATCATACTTTGAGAGAGTGGTCACATCATACTCAGAGATTTTTCACATGATACTGTGAGAGTGGTCACATCATACTCAGAGTGGTCACATAATACTCTGAGAGAGGGGTCACATCATATTCAGAGAGTGTGGTCATATCATACTCTGAGAGAGGGGTCACATCATATTCAGAGAGTGTGGTCACATCATACTCTGAGAGAGTGGTCTTATCATACTCAGATGTCACTGTAAGCTCAGTGAGAGTTCATAGGGTATAACCGCTTCTGCTCTCGTGACCAACCGTTGCAACCGTTAGCCCAATGTCAAAGGTCACCCATGTCAAAGGTCAGTACTTTGAAACGCTAGGAGCCCTGCTCGGGGTAGTGCCTCAGTGATCACCCAGACTCAGTGCAGGACAGACACGCAGGCCTACGGCTCTGAGAATACCACTCTGTCTAATATACCAAGTTACCATCCCAAACTCGTCTGTTCATTACCAATCTACGAAAGAACCTCCACGCAACAAATGGTGGCAGCTCGTGGGCGCAGATTTTGAGTATTTTGAGCAGATTTGAGAGAAGAAGCAGCCGGTGTGAGAGTGTGCCGCCGCTGGCGTTAATATCAACCACCGCCAGCGACTCACCTTCCCTCACCCGTGACGTCATCATCCAAGACTTTTCTGAAGCAATGTCTCCAGTCTTCTGGCTTCTAATTGCAAGTAAACCTCCGAAGAGTTGATCTGGGTTTTGCAATTAAGCCAATTTATGGGATAGAGCCTAAGCCAGCCTGAAGTCATCCAGTGTCTCCTGCCATTCATCCAATTCTTCACTGCTGTGTGCAAGTAACAGCATTCAGGTCCACCAGTCCAGAGGGCTAAGCCAGCCTCTTCCAGAAAGCCAGACATACACGTTAGCCAGCTAACGGTTGCAACGGTTGGTCACGAGAGCAGAAACGGTTATACCCTATGAACTCTCACTGAGCTTACAGTGACACAGAGTGGTCACATCATACTCTGAGAGTGGTCACATCATGCTCAGAGAGTGGTCACATCATACTCTGAGAGTGGTCACATACTCTGAGAGTGGTCTCATCATACTCAGAGAGTGGTCACATCATACTCTGAGAGAGTGGTATCATCATACTCTGAGAGAGTGGTCACATCATACTCTGAGAGTGGTCACATCATACTCTGAGTGGTCACATCATACTCTGAGAAAGTGGTCACATCACACTTTCTTTTTTTATATTTTATTAAAAGAGATCTCGACATACATAATAAAATCAAGAACATATCAATAAAGCATTAACAATATCTCCAGATAGGCCAGTGCACGAACAATACAATAGGTAAAAACCCAAATGACTGTATATACTGTGAAGCCCTAACATGGCAACACTATAAATTTGACATGGTCATGGCTCTCTTCGATTTTCCATCTGATAAAACAATAACCCAAAAGATGCATATCACTGGAGACATTAATTATCATTTCAAACCTCAAAATGTCATCATGCCAACAGAGTGTTACGAAACCTATCCCCAAATGCAATAATGCCATTTACGTACCTGAGCATACATATAACATTAGGAAACAGAACCCGTAAACCCTAACACCTAAGCGCACTCAGCAAATCGACCACCCACACACGATGGTCAAAAAACACCCCCCCCCACATAACTAACTAACCCCCCAACTCCCAACATTACCTCACAAATAAAATGACTACTAACTTGATATGTGCACAAAACTTGTCATTTTGCAAGAACCATAACACCTAAACTACATTACCCTCACTTGGGTGCCCCATGATATCCATTACCAAAGAACAATTTTTTTTTTTACAAGAAAACCCCATCGCGCTGAGGACAATCCCTTTAATCACATGATAGAGTACATTAGGAGGTTTTCACATTAACACTGGTTCTTAAGAAAAACAGCTAATCTCTGTACACACAATATAATAACCTGAATTTTATTGGAAAAACAATATATAGGAACTAGAATAATACATTTACGAATAAGGCATACAACACAGTACCGACTACATAGACAAATTTGCCACAAAGTAGGCCATAAGACATCAGTATGTTAGATTCATATAGACAAGATAATGAAAAAATAAAAAAAGTCATAAGCACACTGCATAGTAATAACGCCTGTCACCCCCATGGTGACCAGGTAATACACCTAACAACATGTGGCATGGTACACTAATACATATATCCTGTCCGGGAAACTGTAGCATTACTGGGCTACAAACCCACTCTCCAGGACTTAAAGAATAGTTATACAATAAAATACACAGCACACAGTGCCAATACCAATAGTAGCACCGCCTTCAAAACTTCACATGAACCTGACGACATACATTATAGAGGCGCAGTGTTGTCTGGCCTAGTGTTGGCAACAACCCCGGCACTGATGATACCCAATATATTCACTAGAGAGAAGACATGACTCTCCTCTCGACAGTGTGAAACTGACATGTGTTGCATCATACCTATCCCTTCATTGATTTTATGGGATCTTAAACAAAACCATCGAAAAAGATACATAAAGGCACAAAATGTAGAACACTTGATCCCCCTCATATAGATGCATCAACCTGCCTTACACAAACAATGACTAAATTAATAATCCTTCCATTAGTCCCCTTATACCGGACGTAGCCACCTACAGGAACCTACAAAACCCCACCCACTGTAGGCAAGTTGGACAAAACTGTCCAACTCTGCACTATGGCCCTACCAAGACTGAGGAAACATCGCCGAGAAACCTCCCACATTACCCCTTACACCCCCTCCCCCCCTGACCCACCCCTCCCCATACTGCCCTCACCCCATTCACTACTCACTGCATGCACACCCTCATTCATGCGCTTATTCATTCACATACCTACTCTCTCAATAACCTCTAAACACAGACCCCACCCTCAACCAGCCCCCTTCTGGACCTCTTTCCTCCCCCCCCATCAATGACCTTACTGTGAGGTACCTGTATCCCTCCGAAAATGCTTTACACCAATTCCCTGCATATACTACTTGGTTTCTACACCTTGTTTTATAAAATACAGTACCTCCGCCAATGACTGGATGGGTGTGGCATCCCTTTCTTCTCTCATACCCCAAGATACATGTATGAAGTCCAACACTAGATATGACACTGCTCTGCGTACGTCCTCTGGGAATGCTACCATGTCCAAACTTAAAGCCCAGAGCGTCGACAGACCTCCCGCCCCCACCCCCGCAGAACCCCAAGCCCTTACCCCTCCCAGTGTCTCAAAAAAAAACCCGCATGATACACTGTATCTAGTATGCCACATCTAGGACACAAGCCCTCCCTAGTCTGTATATACCTCTACCTTCCCTAGTCTGTATATCCCTCCCCTAGTCTGTATATACCTCTACCTTCCGATTTCTTGTATGCTTCTTTTTGCAAATCCAGCTTTGGTTACACCGTATCTCTAGCAAGCACAAAGATATTGTTTTTTGTTGGGTCCCTGGTCATGTTGACGTACAGGGCAATGAACAAGCGTGGTCAGCAGTACATGACCTCCCAGTTTCATATAGAGGTGTTCCATTCACAGACTATTTTGCGGTCATTGCTACCCACCTTCGCACCCGTTGGCAACAACGTTGGTCTGATCTACTACTTAACAAATTACATTCTATTAAACCAATTATAGGTTTCTGGCCTTCTTGTCATCAGTGTCGAGGTTGGGAGACTACTCTCTCCCGTCTTTACATCGGCCACACTCTTCTTACTCACGGGTATCTCATGGAGAGGCACCCTGCCCCTCTCTGTGAGCATTGTCAGGTTCCAGTTTCTGTTAGCCATATTCTGTTGGACGAATTGGCAGAATTTACCTCCGACGTTGTGACCGCTGATGGACCCTCCTTTAATCCAGACTCCTTCTTGCTGATGGACCCTCATTTAATCTAGAGTCTCTCGTTGATTTTTTGACAGCAACTGATTTACTGCACAAACTTTGATGACAGTGCCTCTAACACTCCTCACAGCCCTTCCTACTTCTCTCTTGCTACCCTGTACCCCTGCACTATCCACTGCCCCGCTGCACTGCATGACCTAATAATAATCCCTCTCCCTCTTCCTGCCCAATATCCCTGTACCTTTCCTTGCCCTGCTGCGCTGTATGACCCTTATAGGCTTAACACTTCATTTATTATTATAATAATAATAATGTGACACATGAAAGTTATTTCCACTTTGCTACTCGGTACATTGTAATGAATCTTAATCACCAGCTTCACCTCCACCATCACTGTCCTCACCACCACAAGAACAACAGTGAAGGATTCACCTGTCTGTGGCTTATAGATCCTACACCATGGTCACATCAGCTTCTCTCCCACCAGGATCACTATCGTTCATGCTACTAAGCACTAGTTACCACCCTTGGAATACACAAAAAAGACTCAGTAAAGGTTACTCACCCTCCTGCTGGTTGTAGCAGCTGGACCATTTCACATGCATTCTTCACCCCATCGTCACACACATCACTGAGGTGAAGTACCCCCATCTGTGTCTTGGGCAGTGACACCAATATTTCTGAAGATATACCAGCTGGCACTCTCACACCTGTAGTGATATACCATATTGTCACCACACACCATGTCTTTCCTCATATCTACATCAATACCATAAGCATTACACACACAGCATGACACTGTCGAACACTCACAGAGGAAGCCAAGCTCAGGTAATGCAGAGGTTACAACATCGTATAGTCGTGGCAGGAAGTGGCGAGCGTGGGCATCGTTCCCTATAGCCAGGTCCAGTTTTTCCATACTGGGGGGTAGCATAGCCAAGCCATCACCACTCAGATAACCCATGAATTCCTTCAGGTCACTCCTGTAATGGGATGAAACAATTATGAACAATGCCAAGTACTGCTCTGCCAGGGTTAAATAATTCTGAATACCACCAGGTCACTTTGTGTCATATAGAGTAACATCAGAATTAATATTAACGATAACAGTAACTCACTTATTTTGTATACGTTGCAAAACATCGTCTGAAGTGGTGGTTGTTTCCGAATGATAGTAATGATGCTCAAGTGTCAGTTCTGTGCAATGATGTTTGTCGAGGCCAGCTAGCATGTTAGGCAGGGAAGGCAAGTCTTCAGTTTCACTGAAGATATTAATAACAACTTTGGATGACGTGAGGTATGGTAAGAGAGCTCCGTAGCTTCTCACATTACTATCACTTATGTAAATAGTTTCTACAGGACTGATAAAGTTAGCTATTTCTTGAACGATTTCTGGTGAAATCTTTGTGTTCTCGAGGAGATCGAACCAATGGTTGTTGTTCTTCATCCCAGACTCATGCAGGAGTTCAACAACTTGCTGGGCGATGTCCTTGGGGACCTGATCTAATAAAAGATGTACCAGCCCAGCAACATGAACCATAACATTCTGATACTTTGTAATTTCTAAGGTGACTGCTCTGATGGTTTGTTTTAACACTCCCCTGATACTGACAGGTGTTAGTGAAACTGGTGTAGGTGTAGAATGTTGTAGGTCATTATTAAGATTCATCACAATATACCGAGCAGCAAAGTAATCCTGGATTCCTTTGTGGGGAGCTGAATACCGCTCCTTGATTCCCGTCAGCGTCCATGTTGGTTTTAAACAAAGGAATGCAGACAATATCTCTTTATGAGGCAAACCCAGTGTCTTGCAAGAAGATTTCAGATGATTGACAGTTTTTTCCTCAAGACTCAGCTGATCACATGAAAGACTTTCCAGAGATGTTTTGTATATTTCTCTCAAAATTTCTTCAACTTTGTTTTCTAAGTCTGAGTCATCCAAATTCTTTGTATCTTCATGTATGATCAGTCTCTCCATTAATTTCTTTGTACACAGTTCGTGAATAATATGAACGAGCTCAGTGTGAGTGACTGACATTATGGTCAGCTTCTCAGGATCATTGTCCCAGATGTATATCATAAAAATCAAATTTAATGGAAGTTTTAGGTGTTCATAAAGACCTTTTAACTTTGTCACATTCCTTACTAGTTCTTCAGTATCCCTGTTATTCCTTGTTTGTTTGGTTATCTCCTGGTGATTTAGACGCACAAACAGTGGTAAATTTTGTTTAGATATGCCATGTAGTGAAGCATGTATCACGGCGTACTGGTCAGGAATCACTTTCCGGAAATTTTCAACTTTTTCTGGTCGTGAAGTGCAGAGAAAAGCAACATTAGCAGAGCAATTAAATTCATGCAAGAGACTGATGACGAGATCTCTGGAGTTTTTATTGTCTTCATCAAGTCCGTCAATGATAATTAGGATCCTACAAAGCTTCATCATTCTCGGAAGAATGTTCCTGAATTTTAAAGATACGTCTGGCATCAGCCGGTCCAGCAGGTTCTGGTAGGAGGTCATTGTTGGGTCCCTACACTGTACCCACAGCAAAAGTTCGTAGTCATTTAGGCCATTGATATTGCCTCGGTCACCATTTATCCATTCATCTATTACCAACTGCATTAGAGTGGTCTTTCCACTACCTGCTAATCCTTCAAGCAAAAGTATTTGAGGTCTTGTAGTGATATCACATTTAGGAGCTGTCGACGATGGTGATTCTGTAGTCTGAATCTGTAGCTCTGAGACAGATCTTGCAAATGAGGTCGATGCTGTAGACTGCATAAGTTGAAGAAGATCTTGATGATCTATATGTTTACCTTCATCTGTACGTTTACCGTGTTTGACCTCGATATCCACAAAGATTTTGTCTATTTTAAGTTGCAAATCACTTGTGATGAAAGACAATGGATTAACATTACTAATGCTTTGGAAGATGTTCTTCAGTCTATCGCAGCTGTCCCTTATTATATATTGTTTTATATCATCCCTACAATAATTCATAATATCTTCCTCTCCAAGAATGTTTTGCATAATGTGATCCAGGTTATCATTCACCCGCTTGATCTCTCGATCCACCACGTCCTGGCCTTGCTTAAACCTCTCTCCAGAAGACTTAAGACACTCAGTTAACACCTCCCGAAGCCTCTCTGTCTTCTTCAAGAGATCTTCTTCAGTACTTTCAAGTTTCTTGTGAAAAACATCGTTCCTCATTTGTTTTATAGCAAAAATATAATATTCCATTTCGGTACTTACATCTTTCCATTTAGGATCATTAAAAGGGGCAACGTTTTCACAAGCTAATTTAATGCACGTGAAAAGAAGTGTCACATCAAACTCTGATCCATCTGGACTCTTGCGAATCAGCTCCTTCTGTGTGTTGTCAAATTTATACTTAATATTTTTGGAATCTAAATAATCATCCAGCTTCATATTAAGAGGTTTTTGAGGGGATCCCCAGAGGAATATGGTATACATAACAGGTTTGGCGCACACGTTAACAGCAGTGATTAACCTCAGTCCATTAAGTTGTTCTTTAGTTATACCTGCCATGATGTTATAAGAAGCTGACTTCGTGATGTATTGATATTGAAGCTTCTAATGAGGCTTTACAATCATGTTTTAATATTGTCAAAAACTTCGATAATTCACGTTAGTCCATAATCCTGATCAAGTATACTGAAGTTCTCTGATATTTGTTTTACTCATGAACTCTGGTGTACTTCCACGTATTCTTACGTACTCAAGTGCTCAATGTATACTGGCATGTTACGCTTCTCGTACTCTACCCACATCTGAAAATTAAAACAAAACAATAGTTATTTTTTTGGCATTTTAAATGAAAGAGAGACAGAGCTGCAAAATGAATAATTTTACAGTTGACTGAAATAAGTAAAACCGTTTCGGTATAATTACCTTGTATTCTGATCTTGAGAATACAAGAATTTTAAGTTATTGTATAAGTTTACTGTTTAGACACACACACACACACAGCACCAGTCTGGAACCCACACCTGGTCAAGCACGTAAAGAAACTAGAGAAAGTGCAAAGGTTTGCGACATGGTTAGTTCCACAACTCAGGGGTCTGTCTTATGAAGAAAGATTGAGGGAAATAGGACTAACAACACTGGAGGAAAGAAGGGTCAGAGGAGACATGATAACGACATACAAAATACTGCGGGGAATTGACAAGGTAGACAGTGACAGGATGTTCCAGAGAGGGAACACAGAAACAAGGGGACACAACTGGAAGCTGAAGACTCAGATGAGTCAAAGGGATGTTAGGAAGCATTTCTTCAGCCACAGAGTAGTCAGGAAGTGGAATAGTCTAGAGAAAGATATAGTGGAGGCAGGAACCATACATAGTTTTAAGACGAGGTATGATAAAGCTCATGGAGCAGGGAGAGCAGAGACCCAGTAGCAGACAGCGAAGAGGCGGGGCCAGGAGCTGAGTCTCGACCCCTGCAACCACAATTAGGTGAGTACAATTAGGTGAGTACACACACAGGGTCATGACCCAGGCAGCAGCAACAATGGCTGCTCCTATATTTTGCCTTCCCGAGGGCCGATCCAAGCTCCAGTGATGACCTAATAGCAAACACTGTTGCAACAACATACAAGGAACCTATAGTGACAAGAAAACTGACAGTGACGACAGTGAAATGGACCAAATATGACAAAAAGAGAAGACCGACATTCAAATACCAGACCCACTACCAGACGTACAACCAGACAAGCAACATTTTCCACTTACTTACTTACTTACTTACTTACTTACTTACTTACTTACTTACTTACTTACTTACTTACACTTACTTACATGGAAATAAATGGTATAAAATACCGACACAATGGAAAAATAAACACATAAGCAGTATAATGTGATCCTTTATTGACAACGTTTCGCCCACGCAGTGGGCTTTATCAAGTCACAGACAGATCTGTCTGTGACTCGATAAAGCCCACTGCGTGGGCGAAACGTTGTCAATATAGGATCACATTATAATGGGAAGTCAACATAAGGAAAAACCTAATCAACAAAACTACAAGGAAACTGACAGGTCGGTAGTGTAGAGTCGGTTTTTCCCCTCAGTGCCAGGTGAGGGAAGGAAGTGAACATTTAAACATATACTGACAGTATTCACCAACCTATCAACTGCACCACCTATCAACTGCACCACCTATCAACTGCACCACCTATCAACTGCACCACCTATCAACTGCACCACCTATCAACTGCACCAGTGTTAATGGGAGGGAAACACAGGAGAAACCGCCAAATCTGCAAAGCAAACTGCAAGTAAACTGTCAGGCTATAGCGGCGGTTGTTTCCCTCGGTTCTAAATGCAGGAAGGAAGTGGATTGGTTAAACAGCCAAGGATGTTTAACCAATCGCTGACCTCCATATTAACTGACCAGTGTACATTAGGAGGGAAAAACATAGGAGAAAACGCCAAATCTAACGATAAAATTCCAAGGAATCTGTCAGGGTGTAGTGTCGGTTTTTTCTCTCAGTGCTTTTAAAAATAACTGAAACATCAACTCTACGGTCAGGAGCAGTCAACAACACGACGCAGCTCCGCTAAATGGGATTGATGAGGCTTTGAACGGATAACGCCATTGATTAAAACTTTTTTCTACAGTGCCAGGATGAAAATGAGCTAGAAGTGTGATAGGTGAAGCCAGACTGTGAAGTGAAGAGAAAGGGGTTTCTGAAGTAAGGGGATAAGTAAGGGGTAATGGGGGTGTGATAACCGGAAATTTAGTAGTAATCAGTGGTGATTTCTAGAGTAGCTACTAGGCCATTGCTAGGTGTCTGGTAGGATCAGTGGTTTCTTTTTAATAAAAAAATAAAGAAAACAAATTATTGTTGTGAAGTGATAAAGAGTGAAGAGTGACCATGGCTGGCTTAAGAGAGGTTCAGGCTGCCATAATTATATTTATCATTATACTGCATTTCTCTGAAGAAGGAAATCAGTCATGGGGACTGGAAAAGGTGAATGGGGTGATAGCTCCCTGGACAGTGAAAGCCCAACAGTTGCCATCCTACCAGAAACGTAAATGTCACTATCGCCGCAAGGTATGGCAACGCCACATACCCAAACAAAAACAGTGGTGCACAGCTCTTATTGTGGCGTTATTAAGTGGTGATATCGAAACTAATCCAGGACCTCAAACTATGGTACAGGTGCAAAACAGACAGATAAGTGATGGTGATAATGATGGTCTAGTAGCTAGGAATTATTACTTTCACTCTATATGTAATGCACAGATAGGTCAATGTGAGACAATAGAATCATTCTTATTATCTCAGACACCACCAGACATATGTATAAACTGTACTAAGGTACGAAAGAAGAACAGTAAATTTACCGTATGTAAAATTTGTAAGGGTTGGGTGCATAATGGATGTGTGTTTGATTATGGTAATGGTGCCAGATTTCATTTTGTTTGTAACAAATGCACATTGGCCCAGTTACCCTTTAGCAATGATGACATTGATTTACATATTTTTAATACAAATGACCCCTTGCCATATATTAATTATTATGATTGTTTTATGAAAACAGGCCTTCACTTTATTCATGTCAATGCAAGATCACTTCTTCCAAAATTGGCAAGAGATTAGGATTCTAGCTAACAGAACTAGAGCGGCAGTTATATCCATCTCTGAATCCTGGTTGGATGGTGACTGACGACGAGGTCAAATTAGAAGGTAACAATATAAAACGCTTAGATAGGAAAAGAAAAGGTGGTGGGGTATGTGCCTACATAAGCAATGACTTAGCTTACAACCCAAGACCTGATTTAAATGAAAATAAACTGGAGATTCTATGGTTTGAAGTGTTGCTTCCCAAGACCAAACCCATCTTAGTAGGAACTAGTTACCGCCCTCCCACCCATGACCAGTTCTTAGAGGACTTCTCGCGAGTCTTGTCCGGATTTGATAACAATTGGGAGACAGTAATACCGGGAGACTTCAATATCTGTTTTCAACAGCAAAATAACGGGCTATGTGAAAGGTATAAGCAAATTCTTGGTTTAAATAGTTACACGCAACTAATTAATACACCAACCCGGATCACACAGTTCTCAGCCACCCTAATTGACCACATACTTTGTAACCGCCATGAGAACATTAGTGTGTCAGGCGTCATTACCACAGGTCTTAATGATCATTTCATCATTTACTGTACCAGGAAAATCACTAGGGAACGGATAGGCCTACACAGGACAATAAAAATTAGGTCAACTAGAAACTACAGTAAAGAAACACTGGTAAATATGCTACACAATTGTGATTGGTCATTGATAAGTTGCACGGACGTAAATGATGTCTGGGAAAAATTCAAAACAATGTTCACTGCCATCCTTGATAATATTGCACCAGTTAAAGAGGTTAGGATTAAACGAAGAACTGAACCCTGGATGACTAGTGAGATATTAGATAATATGAAATTCAGAGATCAGTTGATAAAAAGATTTAAGGCAAACAGACAGGATATTGCAGCACTAAATGAATTCCAAAGGGTGAGGAACAGAGTGCAGTATAGCCATAAACCAGTAGATAGATCTAACATAGTACTAAATGTCGATAACGAGGTATGCCACAAAACAACTAAAGTGTCAAATTGTTTTAAATCATACTACACAACTGTCGCCTCAACACTAGTAAGTAAGCTACCAGCTGCATCAAATACCTTTAACACAGACTCTGATAAGTTTAAAACATACTGTACCAATAAAGGGGTAACCAAAACAGTTGTCAACTAGTAAGTGTATCTCATGACTTCGTGCATAAAGAACTAAGCAGGTTAAACCCAACTAAGAGCACCGGCCCAGATAACATCCCGTCTAAGTTTCTAAAAGATGGCGCCTCTGAATTGCCAATCCCCATTGCTCACATAATAAATTTGTCCATCACCACTAATACAGTAGCAGAGGGGTTCAAGGAGGCCAGAGTTACTCCTATCTTCAAGAAAAATAGTAGGTCTGATGTCAGCAACTATAGGCCTGTTAGTATACTCAGTGTAATATCCAAAATTCTAGAGAGGGCGGTGTACTGTCAAGTAGTTAAGTATCTTAATGACAACAACATTCTTCATAGTTACCAATCAGGCTTTAGGAGCTCTTACTCAACCGACATCTCCTAATTAATCTGATGGATTACATGAGAACTGAAATGTCGATAGGGAACCTCATAGGAATGGTAACCTTAGACTTGCAAAAGGCCTTCGATACTGTCAACCACAATATATTATGTAAGAAACTTCAAGCTATCGGCATAGGTTCTGTAAACTGGTTTAAGTCCTATCTTAGCAACAGGAAACAAATTGTCAAAATCAACAAAACAAAATCAGAACCCCTGCCGATAAGATGTGGAGTTCCCCAAGGTTGTATTCTGGGTCCCATATTATTTCTATGTTATGTAAATGACATGCCCATCAGTGTCAAGTGCAAACTCCTACTGTATGCGGATGACAGGTAATATAGATATTATTGTTATAACAGAGACCTGGTTCAACCTGAAAGATAGAGAAATGCCTTCCGAGTGCAACATTCAGGGTTACAAACTATTCCACACTGATAGGGTCAACAGGAAGGGTGGTGGAGTGGCGATGTATGTCAGAGATAATTTAAATTGTTGTGTTAGACAAGATATAAGATTAGAAACAGCGGACACAGAATCTGTTTGGCTACAGTTTCTCGAGGGTCGTGAAAAATTAATTTTGGGTGTGATTTACAGGCCCCCAAGCCTGGATAGGGAGTGCAGTAAGCTGCTATGGGACGAAATTCATAAGGCGTCTAGATATGAAAATGTTGTGTTAATGGGAGATTTTAACTTTAGACAAATTGATTGGAACAATGAGACAGGTAATCTCGAGTCTAGTGACTTTCTTGATACGGTTCAGGATTGTTTTTTAAAACAGTTTGTGACAGAACCAACTAGAGGTAGCAACTTGCTTGATTTGGTTCTTGCCAACAAAGAATCACTAATTAATAATCTTGAGGTTAATGAAGAGCTTGGGAAAGCGATCACAAATCACTTAGCTTTAATATATCATGGAATTACCCAGGAAACTGCAATCAAGTCTCTGTTCCAGACTTTCGTGTTGCCGACTTCATGGGGCTGAGAAATAACCTAGGTGGGCTAAATTGGGATGACCTGACTATGGGTCAGGTAGGTGGTTTTGGTTGCCAATATGACGTTTTTCAGAGCGTAGTTCTAGCTGCCCAGACAACCTTTGTTCCAAGTAGGGAAATTAGATCTAACAAAAATGATCCTAAATGGATGAACAATAGATTAAAACATCTCATTGGTCAAAAGAGAGGCATATATAGGCGTATCAAAAGAGGGGATGGACAGATAAGAAATCAATATTTTCAATTAAAGAGAGAAATAAAAAAGGAATAAGAAAAGCAAAAGGGATTATGAGGCTAAGGTCGCAAGGGATTCGAAGACTAACCCAAAGGGTTCTTTCAGGTATACAGAAGTAAGATTAGGGACAAGATAGGCCCACTTAAGAGTAACTCAGGACAAATCACGGACAGTGATAAGGATATGTGTGAAATTTTCAATACTTACTTCCTCTCAGTTTTACTCAGGAAGATACTAGCGGAATTCCAGAAATAATAAATTATGTAGAACTGGAAGATAATAGACTATGCTCGATTGGGGTAACTAGTGACATGGTCCTCAGACAAATAGAGAAATTAAAACCTAACAAATCCCCAGGCCCTGATGAACTGTTTGCAAGAGTTTTAAAGGAATGTAAAGAGGAACTTAGCAAACCTTTGGCAAATCTTTTCAATATATCACTACAAACTGGCATAGTGCCAGACAAGTGGAAAAGGGCAAATGTAATACCTATTTACAAGGCAGGTGACAGGTCCTTAGCTTCGAACTATAGACCAATAAGCCTTACCTCCATAGTTGGTAAATTTATGGAATCAATAATTGCCGAGGCAATTCGTAGCCATCTTGAAAAGCATAAATTGATTAATGAATCTCAACACGGTTTTACTAAGGGGCGTTCCTGTCTTACGAATTTACTAACTTTTTCACTAAGGTGTTTGAGGAGGTAGATCATGGTAATGAATATGATATTGTGTATATGGACTTCAGTAAGGCTTTCGATAAAGTTCCACATCAGAAGCTACTGAGGAAACTTAAGGCACACGGAATAGCAGGAGAATTTTTCCTGGGTAGAGGCATGGTTGACAAATAGGCGGCAGAGAGTTTGCATAAATGGAGAGAAATCAGAATGGGGGCGCGTCTCAAGGGTGTTCCACAGGGGTCAGTTTTGGGCCCCCTGTTGTTTACAATTTACATAAACGACATAGATGAGGGAATAAATAGTAACATAAGTAAATTTGCTGATGACACCAAAATAGGTCGTCCAATTCATTCAAATGAGGACATTAGAGCACTCCAGGATGATTTGAATAGACTGATGCAGTGGTCGGAGAAGTGGCAGATGCAGTTTAATGTAAACAAATGCAAAGTTCTAAATGTTGGGCAGGACAATAACCATGCCACATATAAGCTGAATAATGTAGATCTTATTACTTGTGATTGCGAGAAGGATTTAGGAGTTCTGGTTAGTAGTAATCTGAAGCCAAGACAACAGTGCATAAGTGTTCGCAATAAAGCTAACAGAATCCTTGGCTTCATATCAAGAAGTATAAATAATAGAAGTCCTCAGGTTGTTCTACAACTCTATATATCTTTGGTTAGGCCTCATTTAGATTATGCTGCACAGTTCTGGTCACCGTATTACAGAATGGATATAAATGCACTGGAAAACGTACAAAGGAGGATGACAAAGTTGATCCCATGTATCAGAAATCTTCCTATGAGGATAGACTGAGGGCCCTGAATCTGCACTCCTAGAAAGGCGTAGAATTAGGGGGATATGATTGAAGTGTATAAATGGAAAACAGGAATAAATAAAGGGGATGTAAATAGCGTGCTGAAAATATCCAGCCAAGACAGGACTCGCAGCAATGGTTTCAAGTTGGAAAAGTTCAGATTCAGGAAGGATAGGAAAGCACTGGTTTGGTAATAGAGTTGTGGATGAGTGGAACAAACTCCGAGTACCGTCATAGATGCTAAGACGTTGTGTAGTTTTAAAAATAGGTTAGATAAATACATGGGTGGGTGTGGATGGGTGTGAATTTGGACCTGACTAGCTTGTATTACCAGGTCAGTAGCTGTACTAATTCCTTAAGTGGAAGTGACCTGACCAGGTGGTCGGCTGACCAGGTGGTCAACTAGACAATTATATGAGTGGGTGCGGTTGGGTGTGAGTTGGTCCTGACTAGCCTGTGCTAGGTCAGATGCAGTGTTCCCCCCTTTAAGTGAATGTAACCTGACCTGGCTGGGTCGGGGCTTAAGCCGTTGGAGATTTGGACCTGCCTCGCATGGGCCAGTAGGCCTGCTGCAGTGTTCCTTCTTTCTTATGTTCTTATGTAAATGGTTAGTAGACAACAAACTATCATTACATCTCGGGAAAACAGAAGCCATACTCTTTGGCACGAAATATAAACTGAGAAGGGTAAATAATTTTAATGTCCGGTATAATGGGGAATCCATCACTTCAGTTTCCTCAGTAAAATATCTGGGAATCCCCTTTGACCCATGCATGTCAGGATAATTGATAGGGAACAGTGTAGTAAAGAAAGCGAATGCCAGACTGAAGTTCCTCTACAGACAAGCAGAGTTAGTTACCATTTTGTCCTAGGCACATGTCGATTTGACACTAGGCCTGTTGTATGTATGTATGTGTGTGTGTGTGTGTAAGGAAACACTTCGAAATGTTTCCGCCCCGCCGGGAATTGAACCCGGGCCCTCCGTGCATCAGGCGAGAGCTTTAGCCATCAGGCCACCGGGGCTCTTCATGGTACTCTGTCTTGACAAAAAAAACTGAAAGATAAACTGCAAATCACCCAGAACAAAATGATAAGATTCATCCTGGACCTGGGACCAAGAGCACATGTAGGCCAGGATGAATTACAACAATTGGATATGCTGAATATTGAAGACAGAGTAAAACAACAGAAGTTAAATCAAGTTTATAAAATTGCTCACAAACAGTGTCCAGAATATCTTGCTGCCAATTTTGTCAAGACTGGGAACCAAAGCAGTCATAGTACTAGGGAAAGAGAGCACAACTTTGTAGTACCCACAGTCAGTGGCCAGGTTTCAAACACCTTTATTGTACAGCAATAAAGGAATGGAACAGACTACCTGCACATGTCAAAGCCAGTTATAGCATGAACCATTTCAAGAAGAGAACCAAAAGGTACCTAATGAATGTAGCGACAGAAAGAGAGGAGAATGATTTTTTTATTTTTAGCTAACACACATGTAAATGTAAATAACTCTTTTACCTTATTCCTAGTATATATCCTTTATAGTATAATAATAATAAATCTAATACATTGAAAAATAATAAGGTATGACTTTTTGGGTTATCCTGGATGGTTCTCTACACATATGCTGCTATGTATGATAATCTATGTAAATGTATTCGTGATACACACACACACACACACGGGCGCCTAGCAAACCTAAAAACAGCATTCCGACATCTCAATAAGGAATCATTCAGGACCCTGTACACCGTGTACGTTAGGCCTATATTGGAGTATGCATACCAGTTTGGAACCCGCACCTAGCAAAACACGTAAGGAAACTAGAGAAAGTGCAAAGGCTTGCAACAAGACTAGTCCCGGAGGTAAGGGGGATGCCCTACAAGGAGAGGTTAAGGAAAATCAATCTGATGACACTGGAGGACAGGAGAGATAGGGGGATATGATAACGGCATATAAAATACTGAGAGGAATTGACAAGTTGGACAGACAGGATGTTCCAGAGATGGGACACAGCAACAAGGGGTCACAGTTGGAAGTTGAAGACTCAGATGAATCACAGGGACGTTAGGAAGTATTTCTTCAGTCACAGAGTTGTCAGGAAGTGAAATTGTCTGGGAAGTGATATAGGAAGTCAGGATCCATACATAGCTTTAAGAAGAGGTATGATAAAGCTCATGGAGCAGGAAGAGTGACCCAGTAGCGACCAGTGAAGAGGCGAGGCCAGGAGCTATAAATCGACCCCTGCAACCATAACTAGGTGAGTACACACACACACACATGATAAAGCGCATGGAACAGGTCGAGAGTGACCTATTAGCGACCAGTGAAAAGGCTGGGCCAGGGGGCTGACTTCTTCTGCAACCACAATTAGGTGAATTAGGTGAGTGCAAACACACATACACACACACAGCAGTAGGAAAACAACAGTCAATGACCAGGTAATCAGGCTGAGGAAGGAAGGAGGAGAGATCACAAGAAACGACCAAGAAGTATGTGAGGAACTCAACATAAGATTCAAAAAAAGTATTCACAGAGGAGACAGAAAGGACTACAGAAAGACAGTGATGAGGTACGCCTTCAAGTGCTGGACACAACACATATAACCGAGGAGGAGGTGAAGAGGCTGCTAAGAGAACTAGATACCTCAAAGGCAATAGGGCCGGACAACATCTTTCCATGGGTCCTCAGAGAGAGAGTAGAGGTGTGAGTATTATACGGTGCACATCCACAGAGGTGCATATCGCGCTTATGAGCGCCTGGAAAACCTATGAATAGCATTTCGACTTTCAGTAAGGGGGGCATTTACGACACTGTACCCCCTGTATTCTGTCCATATTGTAGTACAGAACCCGTATGGAACCCACACCTGGTCAAAGTGAAAAAATTAGAAAATTGCAAATGTTTGAAAAAGACTAGTCCGGAGTTAAAAGGGGATGTCCTATGAGGAGTGGTTAAAAGGGGAAACCCCAAACCCTGACTCTAAATGACAGAAGGATAAAAGGGGGGTGATAACGGTCAAAATACTGAGAGGAATTTATGAATATGGCCCTAAAATTGCAGATATGGGGGAAAAACAACAAAGGGGGAGAAATGTATGTTGAAAACTGGGGGAGTCATAGGGGTGTTAGAAAGATTTCCCCTTTTTTCTTATAGTTGCGAAAGTGGAAAAATCTGAAGAGTGAAGAGTGGAGGAGGAGCCATACATAGATTTAAATGGTTTTTTTTTTATGGGGTGGGGAAATTTTTTTAAACAACCAGAGAAGAGGCGGGGCCCGGAACTATGAAATGACCCCCGCAATCCCTACAGATGAGTA
>WNWK01014928.1:0-49560 GCA_009830355.1 Cherax destructor
AAAATGGGATTTTTGCACAGGTTATTAAAAATATAATTGGTTAAGATAGGGCAATGATGTTGCAGCTGTGTATGGAGCTTGGATCTTTGGCAATGGTAGGTTAATAAAAATAAAGGTATAAAATAAGATTGAGCAATGAAGTATAAAAAAATAGGGCAATAATAATTTTAAAATAAAATTGTGCAATAAAGCTTGAATAATAAGGGGATTTTGTAGTTATCAAATACTAATTAAGACTATGAGGTAGAATTAAGACTATGAGGTAGAATTAAGACTATGAGGTAGAATGGTAGTTGGATATAAGGTAAAAATTTAATTGTAAGAGGGTATTGGAATTTTGGGGAACAAAATTTAAAGATGGTTCATAACACTAATCGTGGACAGTGGGTTTACTACATATTATTCTAATTCTGTTAACCCAGCCTCACTCAGGAATCTTTTAATGGTGATGGATAGTGTTATCCGACGTGTAGGAATGTTGAGGTTACATGGATTAACACTCCATCAGCGGGTTTTGGTTATTAACTCCATCCTATGTGCTAAGGTATGGCACGTTGTGCGTGTTTTGCTGTTGTGCCCGAGAGATGAGACACGTTTGTTAGTTCGCGTCTTTCGGTTTATCTGGGGAAGTCGTTGTTGTTGGTTACGCCGCAGTGTGCTTAGTGTTCTCAAGGGAGGTTTGGGGTTATTAGATTTTCATGGTTTCAGTTTAGCCCTGTTTGTTAAGCATACATATGTGCAATACCTGCACGTGGTGAGCCATCCAGTTAGTGAGACGTACCAATACCTGAGCGAGTGTGTCACAGGGCGTGATCGTCATAGATGTGTAGATATATTGCGTGTACTTACTGTAGTTTCCAACCAGTGAGAGTGAATGTTACGTATGTTAGTTCAGGCGACTGTAGAATATGACGTGCCGCCGGTCTGTGGTCAGTTTCCGTTGTATGCTTGGGCGGAGATTTGGAACTGGTTGGTTGATCTTCCTTTGCGACCCATAGTCCCTGATACAATGTATAAATTCTTTCATAACATCTTGCCGTCGGGTTCGGTTCTGTGTACGCGGCAGGTACGTGATTTGCCGTCTTGTAAAGATTGTGGGTATGAAGAAACAGTATTTCATGCAATTTATTTTTGTGAACGTTTAGAGGCCGAGCGATGTTGGTTTGGTAGAATTATTAGGTGGGTGGGTGGAGGGGGTTGTCGACTTTACATGTCCTTACTCAAGACGTGGGTGGGGGCGGATTGGGTCGTACGGGCCCTGGGAGTATTAGTTTCGGATTTCATTCATATGTGATGGGTACTCAGGACAGTGGGATCAATTGAGCGAGTTCACGGTATTATCACAGTTATGTTTCGCACAAAGTGTAGGAATCGTCTGTTGTTTGGGAATCGTTGGGAGAGCAGTTTCCGTATCTACCGTAACTTCCGTGTGGCAGATTTATGGCATTTGTACGCGTAAAGCGTAAAAGGACTGGCCAGTCGTGTGTAATTGTGTGTGTTGCGTTTTTGAGAGAATAGCAAAGAGTGGTTGTTATTAGAGGGGGTATTTGGATGATATGATATTTGTGGCCGGATATAAGTCGATTGCTGTCTCCACAGTCATAATATAGATACCCTTTTGAGAAACGTGCGGTGAGTAACTATATTTGTGCAGGTATATTTCATTCTGTGTACTCACATAGTTGTACTCACCTAGTTGTGGTTGCAGGGGTCGAGACATAGCTTCTGGCCCCGCCTCTACACTGGCCACTACTGGGTCACTCCCCTGCCCATGAGCTTTATCATACCTCTTTAAAGCTATGTATGGAACCTGCCTCCACTGCACGCTTCCCAAGCTATTCCACTTCCCGACCACTCTGTGACTGAAGAAATACTTCCTAACATCCCTGTGATTCATCTGAGTCTTCAACTTCCAACTGTGTCCCCTTGTTGCTGTGTCCCATCTCTGGAACATTCTGTCTCTGTCAACCTTGTCAATTCCTCTCAGTATTTTATATGTCCTTATCATGTCCCCCTATCTCTCTGTCCTCCAGTGTCGTCAGGTCGATTTCCCCTTTAAACCCCTCCACGTAGGACATACCCTTAGCTCCCGGGGCTTGTTTTGTTGCAAACCTTTGCACTTTCTCTAGCTTCTTTACGTGCTTGGCTAGATGTGGGTTCCAAACTGGTGCTGCATACTCCAGTATGGGCCTAACGTACACAGTGTACAGGGTCCTGAACGATTCTTTATTAAGATGTCGGAATGCTGTTCTTAGGTTTGCTAGGCGCCCAATGCTGCAGCAGTTATTTGGTTGATGTGCCCTCAGTAGATGTACCTGGTTTATACTCACCCCAAAATCTTTTTCCTTGATTGAGATTTGTACAGCCCCTAGACTGTACTATGTCAGCGGTCTTCTTTGCCCTTCCCCAATCTTCTTGACTTTGCACTTGGTGGGGTTGAACTCCAGGAGCCAATTGCTGGACCAGGCTTGCAGCCTGTCCAGATCCTTTGTAGTTCTGCCTGGTCCTCGTCCGATTGAATTCTTCTCATCAACTTCACATCATCTGCAAACAGGGACCTTGGAGTCTATTCCTTCCGTCATGTCGTTCACAAATACCAGAAACAACACTGGTCCCAGGACTGACCCTGTGGAACCCCACTCGTCACCGGCGCCCACTCTGACACCTCACCACGTGTATGTGTTGTCTAAAGTGTCATTCTGTGAAAAGTAGTACAGATCTTCAACATAGTCTGTGAAATGGTGTGTCTGTGTGTGTGACTGATAGGTCGTGTGTGGCTGTTGGGAGTTTACTTTATGTTTTTGTTGTGAGGGTTACTTGTGTTACTTGTGTTACTTGTGTTACTTCTGTTACTTCTGTTACTTCTGTTACTTCTGTTACTTCTGTTACTTGTGTTACTTGTGTTACTTGTGTTACCTGTGTTACTTGTGTTACTTCTGTCCCGAGTCCGGACAGGGACTCGGTAGCTGGGACAAAATGGTAACTAACTGTGTTTCAGTACCATGGTAATGGCAATTCTTGTAGTCTGAAGTTTACCTAGTATTAGACATACGTGTGGACCTACGTTAACTCATGTGGTATATGTATTATTTTTTTGTGGGCGGATGTGGTTTTATAGGTTCATGAAGTTTGTATAAATTTACTCATTGTTTTTATTAATAAGTTAATTACCAGTGTGTGTTTTGAGCCATTATCTTTTTCTTGACAAGACTTGTCCTTCTTATATATGTATATAAGTATTGTAATGTTTTTTCCTAATAAAAATTAATTAACATCCTTCAGGTATTGTTCCCGAGTGAAGGAGTCATCTGGACTTTCCTCATGTACATTAATCCTGATTGTAGAGTTCCACCAATTTATGAACTGGTTAAACAACATGTTCTATAGAAGAATATGTACACTGGGGTGACGTTTCATGAGTAAGACACATCGTGACTCTATTTATGGCTTCCTCCAGTCATTCATTACTGCTACATGGCCTTCACCAGTGTTGAGAAGAGTGACACCACCTTTCTTCGTCATACCCTTCACGAAGGTGGCATAATAGTCACTGCCTATCAAAACACTTACTGGTCCCACCGAGTCATTGTTTACTACAGAGGGAGCCAGTTTCACATTATTCTCCCTGGGCTTGCCAGCCGCAGCAACTTCACCAGCTCCAGTCATGGTTAAAGAATCAATAACCCGGAGAGTACAAATTTAATAGACCTCTTACTATTCATGGGCTTGCCAGCCCATCAACTCCATTAAATTCAGCCATGGTTATTGGATCAATAACCACTGAGGTACAACTTTAATAAACCCCTTATTATTCATGGGTTTGCCAGCCGCATCAACTCCATCAGATTCAGCAATGGTTATAGGATCAATAACCACGGAGAGTACAAATTTAATAAACCCCTTATTATTCATGGGTTTGCCAGCCGTATTAACTCTTTGGGGAAATGTCGGACATTGTCTACCTGGGACACCGCCACTTGCAACAAACAATCTCCTGGGGAGATGACCGACTAGTATAATTTTACTGCAGTCACTCCGCAAGGTGTGTGAGAAACTTTACCCCTCCTGGTCCCACCCGGGGGTACCTTCGATGTTCACACTCGCCCCAATACGCTCTGGACCAGGGTAAATAAATCTGAAGAGATTATAATAATAAATATGGTATAATTAAATTTTAGTGGACTGTATGGTTACTATGTGACTGATCAAGTAGAAGGAGAGAACACACAATTAAGTTAACATGACCATCACTCACCCATTAACAGCATCATAGCGGTGCAGTATAGATCGGTGACCTAACTAAGGTACATCTACTGTTTATAACTATCCCATCGGCCGACACTGACTCCTACAAAAAGTGAGTACTTAGCTGTAGGTGAGGGAGTCACTTCGTTTGTTGGTGTTCTCCCGCGGTCTTACTCGATTGTGTAGCTATTGAGTAAGACCTATCATAAGACTGCCTGAAAAGCCTAGGCATACCTAGGCATATTATTGGCCATCTTGTAATATCAACTTTAATGTATAACTGTAAGTAATAATAATAATAATATTTTTATTTGGACATGATACAAAGAATTACATTTGGTTATTGAGATTACATGAGGTGTACATGAGGTGTACATAAGGTGTACATGAGGTGTACATGAGGTGTACATGAGGTGTACATGAGGTGTACATGCCAAAAGCCCCTAATATGCAGGGCATTTTGGGCAGACTTAAAATTAACTTAAAACTAAATTGTAAGAATTTTTGTAGATAGTTTACAATGAGTAAAGGTGAGTATTTAAGCTATGAAATTTGAACATAGTTTTGTACTTTTGTCTTCATTATAAAATTAATTAAATCAGATTTAGGGGGGAATACCGGGCAGGGGAGTGACAAAGGGGCAGGAAAGGATTAAGGGGTTTATAGATAGGTGTGGGGGAGGGGGAGTGTTGACGTTGGACTGGAGGGGCTTACGACAGTGTGAATAGGGATGTGTTGCTAGAGATTATGCGCGACAGGGATTTGGGGAAGTTGTTCAATGGGTACGGTCTTTGTATGGGGAGCGTAAGGATTCAGGTGAATAGAAGGTTAGGGAGTGTGGTAAAGATGAACAGGGGGCTGCGGCAGGGTTGTCCCCTGTCGCAAATTCTGTTTGTCTGTCTGCAGGACCCGTTTTACAGGTTAGTGGGGGAGGGATAGAGAGGGACGGGGTAGTGGAGGTGGGAGGACAGGCGGGCATTGTGGGGTACGTTGATGACACAACGGTGCTTGTGGGTAGTAGGAAGGATTTAGAGTGGGTGGGAGGGCTCTAAGTTTGTTTTGTTGGCGACGGGAATGAGGGTGAACGAAGGAAAGTCGAAGTTGATGGAGGTGGGGACGTGGGTGGGCGGGAGATTGGCACGAGGGTTTGGGTGGCATATCATAGATAGCGTCAAAATATGTGGGATTATTTTTATGAGGAGGGGTCATGGCTAGGAGTAAATTCGTGAAGGGTCGTGCAGGGGCGAAGGATCGTATTAATAGTTGGAGGGCGGGGACCTGACCTTGGGGCAGAGGTGATTGTTGTAAACAGCTTGGTTTATAGTAGATTGTGGCATGTGGCAGTCGTGTATCCATTAAGGACGGAGGATGTGAGGAGCTGGAGGGTAGGGTGTATAGGTACATTTGGGCGGGTGGGCGACATTGGCTTAGGAAGGACATCGTGCGAAACAGCATTAGGCGTGGAGGTTTAGGGTTGATTTGGGTGGAGCGTAGGCTTATATGTGCGTTTGTTAGAAGATGCATGGTGAGACGGGGGTCTGGGGAGGTGTGGAGAAGATGGGGTGTGGGGGTGCTGAGGGAGGTAGGGAGTGGTGGGGAGGGACGGAATTGGCTTTTGCAGGGATATGTTGAGAAATTTGATGGTGATGGCGGAACCTCACAAGATACGGACAGGAGTAATGGTAAGAGTGGGGAATAGGAACGAGGAGGTGGAGGGTGGCGGTGTACCCCACATATGACTGGAGAAGCATTTGGGGAGGGTTCAGGAATTAAGGTTGAGGAAAGGGACAGGGAGCATATGTACAGATTCATGCATGGAGTGGTGGCTTCGCAGGCAATTCTATTCACCATGGGTTTAGTGCAGGATGGTAGGTGTGAGAAGTGTGGCGTGATGGAATCAGCGTTGCATGTGGTGTATTTTTGCGAAGCATTGGAGGAGGTGAGGGAATGGTTGGGTGGAATCATTCGAGGGTTGGGAGGGTGGCATTTCAATACTAAGAGCGATATACCTGGATATAGGGGAGTGGGGCATAAAGAAGGAGGGGATTATGTATTGTATGGTAGATTATGTGTGTGGAGCATGGAGATTAAGGGACAGAGTAACAGGGAAGGGATGAGGGCTGTGAGCGGCAGCGTCGCACCAGAGTGTAGGAATAGGGTGGTGTATGGTAGAGGATGGGAGTCGGCTTTGCGAGGAGGGGTACAGGAACATGGTGTGGGATCTATGGGGGGTCTAACAAGGGGGCTGGACATCAGGCTATGGAGGTGGAGTGGGTGTGTTGACAGGAGGTGAGTGCTTTGAGGAAAGGTGAAATAGGGTGTGTGTGTGGGGTTTGGAGGGGGCCGATAGAGGAGCACGGAGGACTACTAACACCTGATTTGGAAGATGGGGACGCAAGACTAGAGCAAGGAAAGAGTATGCAGAAGGGATGGGGTGAAAAAGGGGGTCAGTAAGGGGAGGAGTGGGGGGTTTGTCTAGTACTTATGCATTTCAATTGGTGTGAGGAGGTTTTAAATATGGTATAGCGACGTTTCCTATGGAGATGGGACAATGCAGTGCATTATGAGTGGTTGCATACGTGCATCTGTTGTCATTTCAATGTTGTGGAAACACAGTTACGGTGGTGTTACTCTGGATATCAGTGCATGATTCGGTCTTTTGTTGGATGATGGGTTTGTTGCGGTAGATTTTAAGTTAAATTTGTATGTAATGTGTTAGCGTTGATATTAGGAATAAGATTGTTTTGTTTTTTGGCATTCATGTATTTGGTGTTTCTTGAAGATGTGTATTATAGTAATATTTGTGTGTTGTATTATGTGTGCCCATATTTATGTATTGTATTGTTCTTGTGTGGGGCATTTCAGTGGTTCTTAGTGTTCATATTAATACGTCTAAGTGTGTGAGCGTTGTTACATTTCATGTTGGCAAATAATTGTTGGGGTGTCAGTAGGGGTTTAACGTGATTAGTTGCAATTGTGTACCACAATGCTAGAGACAGTGGTATCGAGGCGAAGGGTACATATATTTAATTATAACATGTACATATTAGAATGTACATGTGTACATTCATTAATAGTCATTATAATGATGTTTGTGTATGGGCAGTAAGCAAGAAGATCATGTTTTGGATATATCATTGGTTTCCTGGAGAAAATTCCCTCCCTATGTCCCCTGGTCCTCAGAGGTAGATGTTATAGGGAGGTACACTGATGCTCATGTTGTGCCAATCATGGTGGCAGATAGACACTCCCCATCATACAGAGCCACAGCAAGGAAAGAAGAAGATGACCGACACCCACCCTCACCCAGGGGCCGAAAATGCCGGGTCTGCATTTGGAAGACCCGGGCCAGATGTACCGGCGAACATACAACAACTGGCAGGTAGCAGTATTAAGCTCTGCTCCTCTATTTTAAATGACTTGTTGGTACTAAATGGAGCCAGGCCCTTAATCATCCCAAATAATGTGAACTCAATAATGAACCAGCCCCCTCCAGACAGGAAGTATGTGCCTCCTCAGCAATCACACATAAGTAATCACACAGCCAAGGCCACTACAACCCAGACCAGTGAATTGTAACAGCACGAACTTGCACCAGACACTGATGCACAATCACCGCTGTGAAAGCTGACCCAAAAGTATAGTTGGTTTCAATAATACCCCAAGTGAGCTTACACATTTCGACATGGAGCCCCCACTGTCTCTATAGTAAATAGTGTGAATATGCCGGCTGGGCTGTGAATGACATGCCACAGTTGACAGATGATGAGTCTGACGCATCAATTAGCATCACCAGCAGCAGTGAGGAAGATCAAACATCGGGACACGAAAACCTCTCAGGACTACAATCCTCCCTTGATGAGGTGAGGTAGGGAGAGCTTACACACCTTGATGATCAGAGTAGGGAGAGCTTGCACACCTTGATGAGTCAGTAGGAGAGCTTGCACACACCTTGATGAGTCAGTAGGGAGGCTTGCACACACCTTGATGAGTCGGGGTGGGGGGGCTTGTAAAACCCCTTTATGAGTCAGTAGGGAGAGCTTGTACACCCTTGATGAGTAGTGGGGGTTTTCACACCCCTTTTATGTGTCAGTAGGGAGAGCTTGCACACACATTGATGTGTCAGTGAGATCTTGCAACACCTTGCAGCTATTCTCAGACAAACCTCTGTGCCGAAAAAAGGCAAACTCCCCAAAAAAATGGGGATGAAAATTTTTTAAAAAATTTAAAATTCAGCTTTTTTTTAACAACCCCCTTTTTTTTGACATCATCCTTCTGAATAAAACAAATTAAAAAGCAGCCCCAAAGGGTTACTCTGCAGGAAAAGGAGGGGGGCCCAAAATGGAGTGGCTGTCCTAGTGAAAAAAGGTATCCCCTTTTTTTTAAATCCACATTGACGAAGACAGCAATTTTCAATGGAAAAAGGCGGCCTCATCGGTCAGTTAATTTTGGGGTGGTTTTTCCCAATTCCCTACACCAAATACTGAATAAAAATTTTCCCAAAAACCGGGAGGGGATTTTTAAAACCCATTATCCCCCCTCTTCAGCTGCGGCCCCGGCCATCCCGCTGGGGACCAAAGGGGGAAAAAAACTATTTAATAAAAAATCTCAGCAAGAATTCTATTATTCAAAACCCACTTTTTAAATCAATGTAGGCCCCCCCGGGGACACCTGAGATAGTCTTAACCCAAAAAAAAGATTGTGACCTATACCCCCGCAGTTTTTTGGTGGAAACGTCGGATCAGCCCCCAAAATTCCCCGTTATAATAAAATACAGACAGCGCCATTTGAATACCCTTTTTCAAAAGAATCTTAAAACATGCATGTTGGGGGTTAAATACTAAAAATCTTTAGAATATAAACCAACCCGGGGGAAAATTTTTGGGCTGATGAAAAAAATTTTTAGGTGAGTGTAGAAAACCCCCCAAACGAGACATCCCCCAAAAGGGGGGTACTGCCCGAGGTTGGGGAAGGGGAAAATTAAAATTTTTCCCTTTAAACCACTACACGAAAGTGGAAAATATGAAAATATCTTTATTTTCAATGGGTTAATGAAATATATGGGGGTGTGGGTGGGTGGGGTTTGACCTGACTAGCTTGTGCTACTAGGTCAGATGCCGGGTCCTTTCTTAAGTGAATTTTTCCCGACTTGACTAGGTTAAGATATTGGCTTGCCGGTAGGAGGGGGACCTCCCCCCCGGGCCAGTAGGCCCGCTGCAGTTTTCCCCTTTTTTTTTATGTTCTTTTTTTTAATACAAACGTCGACCTAAAAAATTCTGGGGGGAAAATTCCCCCCCAGCTTCGGGGGAAAAAAAAACCCCCCCATAACCTAATACAGTGCCCAGGGGGCTAGGGGTGTCTTGAGGACAGTGCTCCAGAGGGGCTAGTGTTGTCCTGAAGGACAGTGCTCCAGGGGTAGTGTTGTCCTGGAAGGACAGTGCTCCAAGGGTGCTAGTGTTGTCCTGAAGGACAGTGCCCCAGAGGGTGCTAGGGGTTGCCCCTGAGGACAGTGCCCAAATGGAAATAGTGGCCCTGGGTGAAAAGGTAAAGCAAGTTAAAAAATTTTACAGAGGTAAAAAAATAGCATACTGTGGAGATGGAAAAAAGGGATGATGCCTCGGGAAAGTGTTGACCATTACAGTAAAATTGGGGGAAAGGGATTGATGTCCATACAGGGTAAAGTAGGGGAAACGGGAAAAAAATCACCAGCAGGGAATGCACCCACAAAATTCTAGCAAACAATCCAATCTATGAAATCTATCCTTGGGTATCTGCGGCAGGTATTCTGGGAAAACAGGTGGGACATAACCTGACCACCCCAAAAAAATCGCCCCACATGACAACAGAAGTCCTTTTCCCTTCCTGAAATTTTTTTCCCCCCGAAATTGTCCCCATAAAT
Organism: Cherax destructor; assembly: GCA_009830355.1. Lineage (NCBI taxonomy): Eukaryota > Metazoa > Arthropoda > Malacostraca > Decapoda > Parastacidae > Cherax > Cherax destructor. Next base: position 10,145 of record WNWK01014928.1, read on the forward strand.
CCATGAAAGAAAATGCTACAACGATACCCAGGCACATCATCTAAAGGGGACAAAAGACACAACCAGCCGACTAGGGAAACAAAAAGGGGAGCCAAACCCTTCCGGGGAGGATTTTTTTGCCGGGAAAGGAAAAGACTGGCAAGAAATGCAAAACCCTACACCAACTGAAAACACTTTTTTGGAGCAGAGGCCAGCAGGCCTCCCTCCAGAACAACAGATATTAGAGCAGCAAAAAAAAAACTAATTACCAATATAACGACATTTTCTTTGCAAACATACAGGGTCTAAAACCGTAAAAAAAACAAAATTCCTTACATCAAGGGGCTGCTCAGGGTAAATGCAATTTGCGCCATTTACAGAGACCCACATAAAAAGGAATATTTATTTCCAACAAATTTTTGAAAATTGCGACAGACTAAAAGGCAACAAAAGGGGGTTGGCCTGACGTCAAGAAATCGCTCATTTGCTTAGAATACTAAACACCTCCCAAAAGATGTAGTTGAAGTTTTGGCATAAAATTGAAAACCAAAACCTTGTCATTGTGGTTTGGGATACGCCTCGGGGAACTTCCCAGCAATTCCAGGGCAGCTTTTGAAAATTAAACCCCTGTCTGAAAATCTCCCAACTCCTACCCCAAACATCTTATTTCTGGAGATTTCAACTTGAGACCCCCTAAAAAAGGAGGAATATAGCAAAAATTTTTAAAAATCACCCCAGGAGGCAGCCAGATGAAAATTCACCACACACGCATTAAATCCTGCCCAAATTACTTTTAAAACCCGCAAATATTGAGCCTACAAGACTAGAAAATACCTGGACCTCATCTTCACTAAAAGACGATCTGATACGGAATATAACCTATCAAAGACAATACACTCAATTAAACAAATAGAGGTACAGACATGTACCGGGCTCCTGACCAGCAAAAGTGATCATCAGAGGTGCTTTCCCACAAAATTCAATTTTTTTAACAAAAACATACAATGGGAACGTCAACCATGTCCAAAGAAACAATGAGAAATATCTAAACAACACGGAAAGAACCTTGCCTGAAAAAATTAACTCTTTTTGGTTCTTGAGGTCTGCTCAACCCCATTCCATTAAGAAAAAGAAAGAGAAGATTAAACTAGAAAGAGGAACGCTCCTATAAGAAGGAGGGGAAGAATCACAAGTGCTGAAGGGGCCAATATATCTGAAATAAAGAAGGGATGGTCAATGAAATAGCAAATATCGAACTTAAACTAAGGAATTTCAGGAGACAAGAATCCCGGAAGAACTAAAACCATAAAGGGAAAATTTAAAAAAAAAAAATACTTCTTCTCTTTGCCAAATCAAGAAAAACCATCCAGTATTGGGCCCTGCTTAGGCGGGATGGGACACACAGATGACAACCAAGAAATGAGGAATATAAAGTCCCAGTAAGACTCGTGTTCAACAACCTTCCAACTAAGGATCGACAATTAAATGAATTTTTTGAACAAACCAAAATTTGGTATCCAAAAAAACTCGGGTATTATTCCCAAAACCCCCAAGATTTGAAAAGGGAATAAATGACATGCCTATGCACTCTGCCCCAGGCCCAGACTCCTTTGGGAAATCTGTGTTCATCAAGAATTGCAAGAAACCCCTATCACCCTTTTAGCATTCCCATGGAGAGGGAGCATGGACACAGGGTCATCCCCACACTAAAAACAACAGACATAGCCCCACTCTACAAAGGTGGCAGTAAAGTAATTCAAAGAACTACAGACCTATAGCACTAACGTCCTTATAAAAATCTTTGAAAGGGTTCTAAACCAAGATCCCCAAACCCACCTAGATCCCCATCAATTACACCACCCAGGGCAACAGGGTTTAGAGCAGGTCGCTTCTCCCTGTCAACTACGGGACTATGACAACTTGCACACGATAATCACTCCTATGAAACCAAAGACTCGGCACGAGATGTAATTCCCCCCGATGAAAAGCAAGGGCCCCAAATGTACTAACAGACAACACAAAAGTGTCAGGGGCCCAACACTGTTCAACTGCCTCACACCCACATGGGGGTTTCCAATAAACCCCTGGCTGTCTTCAAGAAAGGTATTTGGCAGCATCAAAACGTCCGACCCCGGGCTGTTTTTCGTACGTCGGTTTGCGTGCGGCCAGAAGTAACAGCCTGAATTATCAGACCCTGATCCCCCCACGAGGTCTTCCACACTGTTCGAGGTTCCTCGAACCCTCTCAGGTATACCTTTTTAAAAATTTATTAATTCACCTTTTGGCCATCTGAGGAATACAAAACATGTTGGGGCACTATATGGTAAATCAAGTTTGGTCTTTAAGTTAAAAAGCGTCGGGGTAATATTATAGGTAATGATTAAAAAAAAAACTTTTTAACATAACAAAAACACAATCACAGCGCACTGTGAAAGAACAGTCATTCCCCCTAATGAAAATGAAAGTGAAAATATTTATTTCCTTGCAAAGCTTACAATGTTTTTCACATATTCAATGTGGGGTTTTCACATATTACAATGTGGTTTACATATTACAATGTGTGGTTTACATATTACAATGTGTGGTTTACATATTACAATGTGTAGTTCTTTACAATGTGTGGTTCATATTACAATGTGTGGTTTACATATTACAATGTGTGGTTTACATATTACAATGTGTGGTTCACATATTACAATGTGTGGTTCAAATATTACAATGTGTGGTTTACATATTACAATGTGTGGTTCACATATTACAATGTGTGGTTTACATATTACAATGTGTGGTTTACATATTACAATGTGTGGTCACATAATTACAATGTGTGGTTCAAATATTACAATGTGTGGTTTACATATTACAATGTGTGGTTCACATATTACAATGTGTGGTTTACATATTACAATGTGTGGTTTACATATTACAATGTGTAGTTTACATATTACAATGTGTGGTTCACATATTACAATGTGGTTTACATATTACAATGTGTGGTTTACATATTACAATGTGTGGTTTACATATTACAATGTGTGGTTCACATATTACAATGTGTGGTTTACATATTACAATGTGTGGTTTATATATTACAATGTGTGTTTACATATTACAATGTGTGGTTCACATATTACAATGTGTGGTTTACATATTACAATGTGTAGTTTACATATTACAATGTGTGGTTTACGTATTACAATGTGTGGTTTACATATTACAATGTGTGTTTACATATTACAATGTGTAGTTTACATATTATTAAATATCAATTACAAGGAAGGCTACTAGCAGGCCTAGGCATTTCGGGCTGACTAATCTAATTCTTACTCTATATTAACACAGGTTATGGAGCAGTACATTTAAATGTACATTATTGCATATTGATGTAAAGTTAGGTAATTAAAGTGATTATCATTAATTAGATTGATAATATTTCAGTTAGTAAATTTAGTAATGGGAATGACTTTATATCGGCATGATATGTTGTTTGTATAAAAGCTCCTATATTAGCAGAGTAACTCCTATATGAATGGACATGACTCCTCAGGTCATCTAACCATATATCAACCACTCTGACTTCAAGATGTAACTTTAAGCTGCTTTGCACTCATAATTATCCGCACAAATAACTCCAAACAACCCATCACCCAAATGTAACCAACGATATCAATCAATGGCCACCTTGGGCCTAAGTCAAAGCAAGGAGTACACACTAACCGCCGTACTCTACACAACACAACTGGTACTACACAACACTAACTGCCGTACTTACACAACACTAACTGCAGTACTCTGAATTTGTGGATATTCACGACGCATCCACCAAACACTAACACTGGCTAACTCAATTCACTGACACCATCCTTAACTCACAAAATATTATTCATTTCCGTCACTTGTGTATACACATATATAAAGGTAACACAGTTGGTGACGTTGATACAACAATGTCAAAGATATACTGGTTGCAAAAATCATTGTATTGTATGCCCAGTGGGTGAGTGGTTACAGCTTTAAGCCTGCTATATGCACTGACCATCGTTCAGTCCCCGTCCATACTGCCGTATATTCAAGATAACACCGTTACTAGAAATGGTGTGGTTACCCAGGGAACGCGAGATGGTCAGGGATACTGAATAATCAGTGAGAGTGGGTTAAGTCAACACACGCTAAATTTCAGAGAAATGTGTTGAGCACACAGTTATGTGGAACAAAGTCTATACACTTGACAATTTACATTAATCACGAACACACAACTCAGTGGAATGTACATTTGGACGAGGGTCGACACAGATCGTGGCCTTGTAGCTGACTCTAGAGCTGGAACAGACTCTTGCCTGCTTTACTCGTCCTAGTTGGCTTTCCTTCATCTCAATCCTAAAGTTCCTCTGAACACAGACTTGTGTATCTTGTAAGAAGCCTGGTACTATTTTAAAAGCTCCAGTTCTCATGGGTCCCAAATCTTGGGATCAATACCAGTGACTACTAGTGGACAAATTGCCTCGTGAAATAGTTAATTCAAAATATGTTTCACCAAGAGAGACGAACCCAGTTGTTACTAATTGGTTTTACAGCATTGTATTTTATGCCGGACTTCTCTTGGTCAAAATTCCTTTATGTTGATAGGTCAGCCTCACGGTGGTCACTACACCCTAGCATTACCACCACTGCCTCTATAACACTGCTTATCCTTTCCCCACCTCCTGTCTGTTCTTTGCCTCACACTCCGGTTACTCGCCAGTATTAGGCAAAGTTGTGGTATTCAAAAGAACTGTAGTCATGTTTTCACTGCTTTAGTGGACGTGGAGGGTGGTGACCGTCCTAAAGGAAATTTCTTATTCGCTTTTGAGAGTTCACTGAAGCCTCTGATTGTTTCACTCGTGTTCGCTGGTGTTGAGTGCATTGTCACAGTAACTTTGTCACAGTAACTGTCACACTGTGACTTCGAAAATAAATTTGTTACATTCTGAGTATATCCCAAGTGTGACAATATTACTCACCTTGACTACTGTTGACTCAGTGTAGTTCTAGTTCATTATAATTATTATTGTGTATCTCATACTTATATATACTTTTCTTCAGGTTACTGGTGCTACTAATTGTTTTGTTTCTGGTTTTGTGCGATTATTCTTTGGCTCTCAGGAAGTCTTGTTACATTGTTTTCCTTGTTTAAGAAAGCGAGTGCACAAACTTAAGTGCTTAATTCTTTGTTTGCAACTTCTCACTGCAAGGTCAAATTGCATATTAATATTCCATATTAGTTTTCTTAAACACTTCTTATTGTCTTGGTGTACGTGTGTGATATCTCTTGAACATTACTTACTGTTTTCCTGTATTCCTGCAGGTGCTTCAGTGTGCACCATTTTATTTGGACTGTCTTAAAATACACCTGTGCAATGACTTATATAATTTTGTTCATAATTTTATTGAATTTTAACTCGACTTTTTCATTTTAATAATCATATGACCTTATTTTGCTTTTAATGCTGAATTTGTACTTGTATATTTTTTCTTCTTTATTTAGTCAGTAATGATGTATGTATTACTATTTTTATCTGTGTGTTTTACAATTGTTAATTGTATTAATGTAATCGATTGCTTTGAAACGTGGTTTTTTAATTTTTTTTTTGCCTAGCAATAACACGAAATGTAGTTTACATTTAATAAAATATTAGCACAAATAGGTGTAGGTTGGTAGTCAGCAACCACCCAGGGAGGTACTACCATCCTGTAGTAGTAGGTTGGTAGTCAGCAACCACCCAGGAGGTACTACCGTCCTGTGGTAGTAGGTTGGTAGTCAGCAACCACCCAGGAGGTACTACCATCCTGTGGTAGTAGGTTGGTAGTCAGCAACCACCCAGGGAGGTACTACCGTCCTGCCAAGTGAGTGTAAAACGAAAGCCTGTATTTGTTTTACACGATGGTAGGATTGCTGGTGTCTTTTTTCTGTCTCATAAACATGCAAGATTTCAGGTACGTCTTGCTACTTCTACTTACACTTAGGTCACACTACGCAAACATGTACACGTTTATGTATACACACTCATCTGAGTTTTCTTGATTTTATCTTAATAGTTCTTGTTCTTATTGCTTTTCCCCTTCATATCCATGGGGAAGTGGAATAAGAATCTTTCCTCCGTAAGCCATGCGTGTTGTAAAAGTCAACTAAAATGCGGAACAATGGGCTAGTAACCCCTTTTCCTGTATAGCTTACTAAAAAGAAAAGAAGAAAACCGTCAAAGTGGGATGTTTGAATGTGCGTGGATGTTGTGCGAATGATAAGAAAGAGATGATTGTAGATGTTATGAATGAAAAGAAGCTGGATGTCCTGGCTTTAAGTGGGGACAAAGCTGAAGGGGGTAGGAGAGTTTCAGTGGGGAGAAATAAATGGGATTAGGTCGGGGTTTCAAATAGAGTTAGAGCTAAAGAAGGAGTGGCAATAATGTTGAATAATCAGTTATGGCAGGTAAAGAGGGAATATAAATGTATAAATTCATGGATTATGTGGAGTAAAATAAAGGTTGGATGTGAAAAGTGGGTTATAGTAAGTGTTTATGCACCTGGAGAAGAGAGAAGTGTAGAGGAAAAGAAAGAGATTTTGGGAAATGTTGAATGAGTGTGTGGGGAGTTTTGAACCAAGTGAGAAGTAATTGTGGTTGGGGATCTTAATGCTAAAGTGGGTAAAAAAAGTTGTGGAGGGAGTAGTAGGTAAATTTGGGTGCCAGGGGTAAATGTAAATGGGGAACCATTAATTGAGCTATGTGTAGAAAGAGGTTTGGTAATAAGTAATACATATTTTATGAAAAAGAGGATAAATAAATATACAAGGTATGATATAGCACGTAAGGAAAGTAGTTTGTTGGATTATGTATTGGTGGATAAAAGGTTGATGGGTAGGCTTCAGGATGTACATGTTTATAGAGGGGCAACGGGTATATCAGATCATTATTTGGTTGTAGCTACAGTTAGAGTAAAAGGTAGATGGGACAAAAGAAAATGGCAACACAAGTAAGAGAGAGGTAAAAGTGTATAAACTAAGGGAGGAGGAAGTTAGGGTGAGATATAAGCAACTATTGGCAGAAAGGTGGGCTAGTGCAAGTATGAGTAGTGGGGGTTGAAGAGAGTTGGGATAGTTTTAAAATGCAGTATTAGAATGTGGGCAGAAGTTTGTGGCTATAGGAGGGTGGGTGCAGGAGGAAAGAGGAGTGGTGGAATGAAGAAGTAAAGTAACAAAAAAGGCACAATACCGTGACTGGAACACACAGATTCTCCTGGTGTCTACTCTATTTCTTGCTCCTCCTGTCCTCTTCAGTACTTCGGAGAAACTGGCCGATCTCTTTCTGACAGACTCAGGGAGCACAAAAATAGTGTTAGGCTTACGACACTAATAATGCTCTTTTCTGTCATGTCAGAGATCACAGTCATCCCATTGATTGGTCTTCTGCTAAAACTGTCTCCCTCGTCTAACTTTCATAGTCGCCGCCTGGTTGAATCCTCCTATACACAACTTTCCTGTATGAATCTTAGCCCTGGCTTTGTCTCTGTTGATGCTTTCCTCTCTCATTACATTGTTAAATGCTCTAAACTTCAGAACACCCGTGACTTAACCTGATTCCTTCCTGTCTTATCTTCCCCCTTCTCCTTTTTTCTCCTTGGTTTCCTTTCTTTTCTGTTCTTCTTTTGCCTTGTATTTTCCTTCATTTTTCGCTTTTCTTCCCTCTCGACCCCCTTGCGGGTCGCTAGCCTCATAGCAGTGCTCCTTCCCATATGACTGTCTACTCTACTACCTTTACTACTACCTTTACTACTACCACTACTACCACTACTCCTACATTTCCCCACTCTCTTGTACCCTCCCGTCTGCCTGCCTATAAATACCCTTCCTCTGTCTCTGTGTGTTAGTGTGACTTTGTAAATGGTCAAGTCGGGCCGAAACGTCGTCGTAAGCTCCTCTCTTTTATATGTGCGGGTTGTGTGTGAAGAAGTAAAGGGTGTGATAATAGAAGAGCAGAGTATATGGAGAGTAAAAGAAAGGTGAAGAGAGTGGTGAGACAGTGCAAAAGAAGAGCGGATGAAAGAATGGGAGAGGCTCTGTCAAGAAATTTTTCTGAAAACAAGAAATTTTTGGAGTGAGATAAACAAGGTAAGAAAGCCAGGAACGAATGGATTTGTCAGTTAAAAACAGAGTAGGGAGTTAGTAGATGGGGAGCTGGAGGTATTGGGTAGATGGCGGAATATTTTGAGGAACTTTTAAATGTCGATGAAAAATGAGGCGGTAATTTCATGTACTGGCCAGGAGGTACAACATCGTTTAGGAGTGAAGAAGAGCAGGATGTGAGTGTGGGGAGGTGCGTGAGGCATTACATAGAATGAAAGGGGTAAAGCAGCTGGAACTGACGGGATCATGACATAAATGTTAAAGCAGGGGATATAGTGCTGGAGTGGTTGGTATTTTTGTTTAATAAATGTATGAAAGAGGGAAGGTACAGTTGGCAGAGAGCATGTATAGTTCCTTTATATAAAGGAAGGGGATAAAAGAGAGTAAAAATTATAGGAAAAAGTTTACTGAGTATCCTGGTAAAGTGTAGGGAGGGTTATTATTGAAAGAATTAGAGGTAAGACAGAGAGTAGGATTGCAGATGAGCAAGGAGGCTTTAGAGTGAGTAGGGGATTTTAGATCAAGTGTTTACAGTGAAGCATATATGTGAACAGTATTTAGATAAAGGGGAAAAAGTTTTTATTGCATTTATGGATTTGGGCATATGATGGGGTGGATAGGGAAGCAATGTGGCAAGTGTTGCAAATGTATGGAATAGGTAAGTGGTTTCTGAAGGCTGTAAAAATTTTTTTGAGGATAGTGGGGCAGGTTGGGTGTGTAGGGAGAGGGGTTTCTTCCAGTAAAAGTGGAGCAGGGATGTGTTTTCCCCCATGGTTTTTTTAATATATTTATAGATGGGGTTGGAAAAGAAGTAAATGCTAGGGTGTTGGGGAGAGGGTGGGATTAAATTATGGGAATTAAATGCAAAATGGGAGTTGACACAGTTTTCTTTTTGCTGATGATACTGTGCTTATGGGAGATTCTAAAGAAAAGTTGCAAAATTAGTGGACGAGTTTGGGAGAGTGGTAGGTAAAATTGAAAGTGAACATAGATAAAATTTAAAGGGGATGAGGGTATCAAACGATTTAAATAAAGAAAAAAAGGGTATCACATTGGAGAGAGGGGTTATGGAAGAAGTAAATGTTTTCAGATTTTGGGAGTTGACGTGCATGGGTTTTTGAAGGGGTGAGGTTAACCATAAATTTTGAAGGAAAAAGGTGGTGGTGCGTTGAAAAAATTTTGTGGGAACGGTTTTCCATGGAGGCAAAGAAAGGGGGCTTTGAGTATAGTGGTACCAATATTTATATGGGTGTGAAGCATGGGTTGCAAATGCTGCAGCGAGGAGGAGGCTGGAGGCAGTGGAGATGTCCTCTGGGGGAAAAAGTGTGGTTAAATATTATGCAGAAAATTCGGAATGTGGAAATTAGGAGAAGGTGTGGAGTTATTAAAAGTATTTGTCAGAGGGCTGAAGAGGTTGTTGAGGTGGTTTGGTCATTTTAGAGAGAATGGATAAAAGTAGAATGACTTGGAGAGCGTATAAATCTGTGGGGGAAGGAAGGCGGGGTAGGGGTCGTCCTAGAAAAGGTTGGGGGGAAGGGTAAAGGGGGTTTTTGTGGGCGGGGGGTTTGGGACTTCCAGCAAGCATGTGTGAGCGTGTTAGATAGGAGTGAATGGAGACAAGGGTTTTTTTGGACATGACGATCTGTTGGAGTGTGACGGGGGTAACATTTTGTGAAGGGATTCAGGAACCAGTTTTTGATTTAGTTGGACTTATTTGGAAAGGGGAAGTAAATGCCACTTTAAAGGAGGGTCTGGGATAGTGACAGCTGGGAGGGACTATTCTCAGCTGTCGTATCAAAAACGCCTCTGCAAAGACAGTGATTATGTATGAGTGTGGTGAAAGTGTTGAATGATGATGAAAGTATTTTCTTTTGGGGATTTCTTTCTTTTTGGGTCACCTCCTCGGTAGAGACGGCCGACTTGTTAAAAAAAAAAAAAGCACAAAACAAAGCCACTAACAGCAACATAACTAAGTTTTCAAAGTCATATATACATTGTATATCTAAAAAAACGACATTTTTTTCCCAATAGTTACCAGCTGGGTTCGTATCTGTGAATGTTGACGGGTGTTGTGTTGCTTACGGTGACCCTTTCCAGAAGCGTTGGGGAAGTGGAAAGGGGGAGACTCTGTGTGATGGGTGGCTTTGGACTCTGTATGATGGGTGGTTTGGGACTCTGTATGATGGGTGGCTTGTGGACTCTGTATGATGGGTGGCTTGTGGTCTGTATGAGGGGGTGGTTTGGGTGGTTGAGTAAATCTTGAAAATTATGGAGTGTGATACCGTCTCGAAGATGATGGATACCTGGGAAGAAAAATTGTACCAGGAGGTGCTCCGGGGGTCAACGCCCTGCAGGTCCATGACCGGGCCTCCTTAGTTGATGTCAAAGACATAGCTGGTTTTCAAGTATAGTTAAAGAAGAAGAGAAGGAAAAGAATGGCGCCCCCGGGGCACAAACATGAACCTGTAGGAGACCCCCAAGAGATGAATTTATACTGAGATATTTTTATATTCCCCCTAAAAAAAAGAGACAATATCTGTATAGCGGTTGTCGGAATTATTTTCTCCTTTCCTTTAAAGGCTTCTATGATCAAAAGTCTCTCTTCTGATCGACTTTAAACTGTTTAAACAATGATTTATGCATGAAAACAGCGTTAAGATTTTGTTCAATAACCTGAGAATGCCTCTTCTGACAGACTTCAAATTTTTCGACACTGGTTTTCCTATTTTTTCTGCTGTAATAATTTAAAGAATGTCTTACTCAAATACCCCGCTTGAAGGAGCACTGGGGTGTCACCATGGAACAAAAAATCGGGAAATCTGCTTTTTTTTCTGAAAAATTATCTTGATGTTCAATAAGTTCAGAGAGAAAAACCCTCTAAAAACTGCTTTTTTTTTTTTTTTTTTTTTCCAAGATTTTCCGAGTTGCCTACGGCCGGGATACCTAACAAATATATTATCATATCTCTCCGTTATTACATGGAATACGTAGGTTTCTTGTTTTTAGGCCCAACTATATAAACATAATAAACCTTTATTATGAACATAAGTCCATTATAACAGTAATAATATTTACCAAAACGGGAAAACGTCATATCTGGAGTTATATATTATATCTTTGAAAATCAAAAGATTTTAGACTAGTGCCCATGTTTTTAAAGATGGCAATTCCCAAACGAACCAATAAATAGGTTCCCCTTTTTAATATCAGTCCAATGTTGGGATAGCACCCCAAGGAAAAAATCAGCGCACCAGTCATTATGACATGTAATCCCTAAAACATGTCATGAAGCTTTGGAATAAAGTAAACAAGACAGAAACACAAGAACTTTGTATAAAAAAAAATCACACAACAGAAGGACTCCTTTTACGCAAAAGCGATGTAGCATTAATAATTATATTAATGAAAGATATTTAGTAATTAATCCTAGGCTGCTCCACATTGCATAATGATGTTCTCTACATCACAGAAAACAAAAATAATACATAGCACTTTATTAAACATATAATACATTCCCGGAGCTTGCTACAATTTTCATAAATAATATGACAGTGCGCCTCTTCACCAAAAACCCGCACTTAAGAGGAGTTATGACGACGTTCCCGTACCACTGTTGCAATGACCAGGACTGGCAACAAGTCCTCGGGGTTCCATTCCTAATTCTTTTGGTGAATTTTTCCTGCCACTGTACTGCGACTTACCCCTTTTTGGCAAATGTTTTAAAAAAAATTTTTTTAAGAATTCGCACGAATTTTAACAAAATATCTTTATTAACAGTGAACTGTCATAAAAGTAAGTCCATCCATGGCAATAACAGTTCACCAAAAAAAAAAAAACAGAAATTAGGAATGGAACCTCATGACAACGTTTTCGTCAGTCCCGAAACCCCCCCAAGACAGTGGTACTGAAAGTTTTAAAAACCCCGTCATTTAAAATCCATTGTTAAAAATGGTATACAATACAAGACAAGTTGATGAGTAAGTTACATATGTAATAGTTTGGTATCTTTAATGCTCAAACGTTTCTCCTACACAAGTAGGCTTCTTCAGTCAAATACAGAGTCAGCAGTGGTAGCAAAGCTAAAGATGATGTAATCAGTTTCCCCTTTGGGGAAATAGTATTTGAGGGTCAGTCCCTCAGCCTGGAGAAGTGTTCAGCTTCATAGTCTGGAGCGATATGAAGTGAAGTATAGAATGGTCTTAAATACTGGCGAAGGTGAGGTGGGGAAATCTCGGGGGCTATTTCTCCAAAAGGTGTGGACCATTACATCAACTTCCCCTACCACCTGTTGCATCTGTATTATTAAGCTCTGTGCAGTGAAACGTTGCACGTGTCTTACTGACCCTGTCTTACTGACGTGTCTTCTGACGTGTCTTACGACGTGTCTTACGACGTGTCTTACTGACGTGTCTTACTGACTTTCTTACTGACGGCTTTCCGACGTGTCTTACTGACGTTCTTACTGACGTGTCTTACTATAAATGCACTGGAGGAGGTGAAACAGGATGAGCAGTTACTGCAGGTGTGCAAAAAACCCACTTTGAGGCACTGCATCTTTAACTGCAGTTTCTCTTACACTTACAAATGACGATACACAAGACCGGTCAGGTACTACAGCTCCGTCGGTGTGCGGCGAAACACCATTCTGCAACGTTGCAATAATTGGCCGGACTGCGGGGGTGGAAGACGGTCAAGCTGGAATCAGAACATTTCAGTGACTTTCGGTTAACATTTTTTCGGCATAAATGAGTTGTTATTTGTTTATTGAGCATGAACATCTCCGCTTGCGATCTTATCATCTCTCTAGCTTTGTTTTAAACACATAAAATTATTTCCCATTCCTCCTTCCCATCAGACCAGACACAACTTTTTTTTTTTTTCCCCAAAAATTTGGGGTGAAATTTAAGCATCTACTGATGGCATGGTCGAGGAGGAGGGGGGGTGGACTACTGTATGCATTGCTTGCTCAATCTCTTGGATGTGATATGCTTGCCGAGTTCAACGTATGCCACATACATAACTTCATGTTAAATTTGGCTTTGACTCCCATCTATCTTCTATCTTCTATATATATAAAATATAAAAAATGTAAATGTTCGTTTTTTCCCTCTTAAATCTCCGAATTTCCCTTCACCGATTGCTTTGAAATTTTGACAAACGTTGCATTCGAATACGCGCGTTTTCCATATATAATGTCACCCCTTGAGTAAAAACATTTTTTTTTTTTTTTTTTAAAAACAGTCGACATTGCCCCCAGGTGGAAGAACTGCTCATTCCCTTTAAAATTCCCATTGAACATGCAATTCATTGAAACCCCAATTGCAACATTTCCAAAGCATCCGGCATGGGCAAGTATTGTAAATGCAAACTTATTGTTTGGGAGGGTGCAATAACTCACAAAAATCGCTCGAGGCTCTTGTAATCATTGCAAGATTTGCGTGGAAACTAAGACCATTTGGAACTTTTATTTGCTTCAGGAAAAATTTCAGGCAAACATTACCTGTAATTCCTTGATCGACACCAACGGACGAAATAAATGCTTGCCTGAAATATTCTACTTTGTGGAACACGTAAAAGACGTTAAAATTAACTACAAATATGAGAGTTCAGCTCCCAAAACGATCGATCAGCTGAGATATTCTCACATCAATTGCGGGAAATTGGGAACAAAGGGCCGGTTGATTTGACCTCAGGACGAATTTCATTGCCTCCCTAACTTTGCAATTTAGTGACGTCAAAAGAAGAATTGGTTGAAAAAATATTTTCCAATACAAAACCAATTATAAGAATCACGATTGGTGAGTCAACGAGCATTCTTGCGGCCAAGAACAAAGACGTCTACAAACTTAACAATATTATTCTAACATTCAAAACGAGGCAGTCATACAAGTCCGTCGATGTTGTGAAACAGATAGTGGTTAATTATCAACAAATTTTTGAATTCACTGATCTTCACAGTACTAACCAGTAGCGCAAATGACATTGTCAGTATCTACTTGGTCCTGGCTGCATACGTTACCAGCGCATCTTACCCTTGGCACATGTGGAAAGCAACGGTGCCTTGTTGCAGCAGTAGGACAGAAATTCTTTCAGGAATTAAAAAGCTATAGTGTCTGTTTCAAATATTGTCTTAGTTGAGGTGATGGGGTAATTACGGTGGTTCTCTTGCTCCTTAACTTTGGTTAATATAGTAACTGCTGTATTTATAAAAATACAGCAAGTGCATTGGTTTTCAATAGTTGTTGACAACATGAGTCACACATCTGTCACAAATGTCAGCATATGTGCCGGCATTTAATTTAGGTCAAGAAGATACTGTTTAACGAGGATCCACAAGTGATTAGTAGGAAGTCTGAGGAGGGCTGAAGGATATGTACCAAACTAATACTGCAGACACTCTTCCATCTCTTTCTGGCATGTAACTCATCAACAGTAATATACTATTTCTGCTTCCTCACTGCCATCTGAATGAACTCTGCCCAATTTGAGAATGTGAAACATAGACCAGGGAAAAAACTTACTAACCACACATATGAGGTCTGTGCCAACGGCAGAGTTGCTGATCTTCAGATCGACACCTGATCTCTTTGTAGCCTTAAGTGTTTTTGGCTGAACAACCAACATCAGCAGCAGACCTCATACGGGTGGACCTGGGGATTTCAGGCTCAACATTATCTTCATCTGGAGTTTTAACAAGAGATATCCTCCATGGTATGCCAAATATCTAAACCTGATGAGATACAAATATCTTGATATCCAGCATTATGAACACCAAGTAGGTGAGATTTTTAACAGATCATGTACCTTTCTCTGTGAAGGCAAGACATTATGGAGTTTCTTAGTCCCTGTACTGGTCAACCGGCTTAGCATCAGTTAGTTCATAAGATTCAAGCATTTAAAATTGATGACACAAATGGTATTTGTATCAGAAGCTCATTCCTGATATAATACTATGAGCTATAAATGCGATGCTGTTCAGCATCACCGGGAATCGCTGATTTAGGCCTATGAAAAGCATTTAGCAATCGTTAGAGAGAAGGCCGGGACCATACCATGTCAGCCACCATAAAAACGTTTGGATATTTTGAAGTGTTGTAAACTTTTAGCTAAACAGCATCCTGAATAAATAGTTGTTGTTCTATATCACCTGTTTCCTCTTTATTTAAATTAGTACCTGCGTAGCAACCTCTCAATATTCTCTGGTCAGTGTCTGAGACTGTACACAGTCTCTGTCGTGGTCCTTTGTAGTCATCACGTCCCTGATGAAGTGGATCCGAAGTTTGCTTTCAGAGGTTTTGCTCTAAAACCTTCCTCTCCTTCAAGTGCCTATTCATCAATGTCATAAAATGAAACACTGAAACATTGACCGTCAACATTCACAAGGAGTGAACACTGTTGTTTCAGGAACGTAGTCTATTGTCGTCATCGACTGATCCGTAACAGCAGCAGCCTCGGTTTTTAATCGATACTGATTATCATATTAAAGCAATCTTGGCACACATGGTGACACTTGGCTTCAACTACTACTGAGATCCCAAATATTTTGAACACACATTTTTCACAGTTTCATCACATTCAATCACATCATTCTGTTTATTTCCCTTTCTTCGAAATTGATTTTTGAGTTCTTTTGTTGAGCCTTATGAACATCCCAACGAGGGCAGAGTTCAACTGTCTTTCTCTGAATAATGTTGGGTCAGCACTTAGTGTGAGGTGGGTCACAGAGCACAGTGTGGTGGGTTACAGAGCACAGTGTGGTGGGTTTAGAGCACAGTGTGGTGGGTTACTGGGCACATTGTGGTGGGTTAGGCAGTGTGGTGGGTTACAGAGCAAAATATAGTGGGTTACAGAGCAGTGTGGTGGGTTACAGAGCACAGTGTGGTGGGTCACAGAGAGTACAACACGGTGTTGGGGGGTTACAGAGCATAATGTTGTGGGTCACGGTATAGCAGATAATTGTAGATCTATCACAGTCATCTACTTCACTGTCTTTCGACTGGCTTTGGCACCAGGTGATCCCAAAGTCTTGCATAAATCCATCAACTAATTCTTTACGTATGCAGGGCAATTCTCCTGTCCCTTTTTGACGGGCTTTCCATCATCAGATGTTTTTGGTATCTCACAATGGGACAAGTCTATATGACTCACTGTATGGCGCCACTTCTATAACAGTGGATATTGAAAAATACAAACTCTAGGTTACCAGCAATGCATGCACCACATTACTAACACAGCAATATCAGTGATATTTTTCCAATAATCATTTATAAATACTTATGCACTATTAAAACACTTATCACTTATGGATTGTTCAATAGGTTTTTAACCTAAATAAAAATGTGAAGTATTGATTTCCATGTGATAACTAGAGATTACCTACAAGAGTTGGCATTTGACTGTGTAAATATCCATGCTCAGTTATAATTAACAAACTGGATAATGGTTTCCATGTGATAACTTTTAGAATCCCCAGATGGCTGTAAGCTCTCACACAGCTGTATCATACATAATGGAAGATTTGTATTAGTTTTGGTGAGTTACAGGAAAGAAAAAATTGCCAATTTTACTAAATAAACTTGGATAGAAAATACCATGTAATAAATTGAGAATGCCATTTTTATTGATTTTGTAATGGCCTCTATGCCGTCGGTCTTCGAATCACCTCTGAAGTACTAAAGAATCGAACCATTAAACTGAAATATTCAACTGAACGTCAGGAATCTCTCACTTTTTATGTTCTCTTGTATAATGAATATATTGTTTAAGTCACAAAGATCAGTCTGTGTGTGTTGTAACAATCTCAGTTGATAAAGTGGAAATCTCTGTGAGGATATAACCAACTTCTTCCTGATTGCTCATATATTTTGACTGTTTGACTATCTGAGTTCTAGCTCCTGGCCTCTTTTAGGTTGTGATCTACACCTCTGGGCGTGAGGAGGACGGGGAAGAGGAAAGAGACAAAAGAGGAAGAGAGAGAGAGAGAGAAGAAGGGAAGGAAGAGACAAAGAGGAAAGTAGGGTAGGATAGCTGGGTTCCTGCCAAGCCTAAATTCATCTGTTGGTTGAGCCACTTGCCAACAGAAGCTGTATAACTCAAACAGCGCGTATGAAATATATAACAGCTGTTCCAAAAGGAGGCAATATATCACACAAAAGACCCATCAGCTGCATAAGAAAGTTTTAAAATCATCGAAACGGAGAAATTGCAGGTTTGGAGTCCCGCCAAAATCAGAAATCACCCCTCCAGGGTTGTCTCAAATATTCCCGGGAAATTCTGGTGACCGCCTACATCATTACCATTTCGGGAAATGATGTCGCGAGGAATCCCTGCCATAGAAACACATTAGAAGGAATTCACGAGCTCTGTTAGGTCAGTGTCGACTCTTATCCTGATATGGGAGTTTTTACCACCAGTGCGGGCACTAAACACAAATTCATTACCGCCCCTTGAGCTAAGATGCGCTTCCCAACCAACAAATATTTTATTTTAGCAATAATCTTGATTGCTGTTTACGAAACCGGCAAACACACAAATCAGAACCAGTCATAGGAGTCTCAGCTATACTTTGTTTGTGTGTACTCTGTAATCACCTATGTAGTTTTGCAGGGGTCGAGACTCAGCTCCTGGCTCCGCCTCTTCGCTGCTACTCTAACAGTTTCATTCTCTCTGGCTTAGGAGCCTTATCGTTCCTATTTTTTAAAGCTATGTATGGATCCTGCATCTACCATGAAGAAATACTTCCTAACATCCCTGTGACTTGTCTGTGTTTTCAATCTCCAGCTGTGCCCTTATGTTCCTGTTTCCTGTCTCACACAATCTGTCCCTGTCCATCCTGTCATTTTCTCTCAGTATTTTATACGTTCTTATCATATCGCCCAGGTCTTCTCTCCTGTCATCAGATATATAGCAACTTTAATATCTCTCTCTCTCCTAGCTCCGTGTGTGTGTACTCATTATGGTTGCAGGGTCGAGACTCAGCTCTTGGCCCCACCTGCTTCCCCCGCTGATCATACTAGATCCTCCCTCTCTCTCTCCCTCCTCCATGAGCTTTATCCTACCTCATCACTGACTATGTGGTTCCTGCCTCCACTACATCACTTGCCAGATTTTATTCCACTTCCTGACAACTCTATGACTGAAAATGCCTAACATCCCTCTAACTCATCTGAGTCTTCAACTTCTAATTGACCCCCTTGTTTCTGTGTCCCTCTCACGACACATCCTGTGTCCACCTTATCCTATTCCACGCAGTATTTTGTACGTCGTTATCATGTCTCCCCCTAACCCTCCTGTCCTCCAGTGTCGTCAGGCCGATTTCCCTTAACCTTTTTCGTAGGACATTCCCTTAGCTCTGGAACTAGCCTTGTTGCAAGCCTTTGCATTTTCTCTATTCGTGTGTGTGTGTGTGTGTGTGTGTGTGTGTGTGTGTGTGTACTCACCTAATTGTGGTTGCAGGGGTCGAGACTCAGCTCTGGCCCGCCTCTTTGCTGTCCGCTACTGGGTCTCTGCTCTTCCTGCTCCATGAGCTTTATCATACCTCGTCTTAAAACTATATGGTTTCCTCCTCCACTATATCTTTCTCTAGACTATTCCACTTCCTGACTACTCTGTGGCTGAAGAAATGCTTCTAACATCCCTTTGACTCATCTGATCTTCAGCTTCTCAATTGTGTCCCTTGTTTTTTTTTGTGTTCCCTCTCTGGAACATCCTGTCACTGTCTACCTTGTCGACTCCCGCAGTATTTTCTATGTCGTTATCATATCTCCTTGACCTTCTGCACTCAGATGTTGTTGGTCTATTCCCTCAACCTTTCTTCGCCGGACCAGACCCTGATTGGGAACTAACCTTGTCGCAAACCTTTGCACTTTCTCTGGATTTCTTTACGTGCTTGACCAGGTGTGCGTTCCAGACTGGTGTATATTCTAGTATAGGCAATACACGGTGTACAGATAATAGAACGATTCTTCATTAAGAATTGCGGAACGCTAATCTTAGTTTCAGTCGCCCATATGCTGCCGCGGTTATCTGGTTGATGTGTGCCTCCGAGGAGGCGTGCCCGGCGTTATACTCACCCCAAGGTCTTTCTCCCCTTTACCGAGGTTGTAGCCTTTTGTCCGCCTAGCCTGTACTCTGTCAGCGGTCTTCTTTGCCCTTCTCCGATCTTCATGACTTTGCATTTGGTGGAGTTGAATTCAGAGCCAGTTGCTAGACCAGATGTCAAGCTTGTCCCAGGTCTGTTTGAAGTCTGCTTGGTCCTCTACGATAGCAATTCTCCTCATAAATTTCCTCCATCTTGCGAACAGAGACACTCTGAGTCTATCCCATCCGTCATATCATTTACATATACCAAGAATAACACTATGGTCCTAGGACGACCCCTGCGGTACGCCGCCCGTCACAGGCGCCCACTGTGATACCTCATCACCACCTGCGTGGTGTGCCTCCTGTAAATTGTTCCCTGATCATTCAGTGCCCTTCCTGTTATACATGCTTGTTCTTTAACTTCTTTACTAATCTCATGTGAGGAACTGTGTCGAAGGCCTTCCTGCAGTCCAGGAAAATGCAATCAACCCACCCTTCTCTCTCTTTACCTTACATCGTGCTTTATCATGACTCTAGGAGGTTTGTTACACAGGATTTGCCTTCGGAATCCGTGCTGTCTGGTGTTATATCCTGTTCAGCTCAAGGTGTTCCACTATTCTTTTCCTGATGATTTTCTGGACTGCACACTATACATGTAGTGACACCCGGTCTATAGTTTAGTGCCTCTTTTCTGTTTTTTTTTTTTTTGGATGGGGACTACGTTGGCCTTCTTCCATACCTCAGGTAGCTGCCCATTTTCCCAAGGGATGTGTTTAATATTATGGAAAATTGGCACACTCAGTACCTCAGCTCCTTCGAGACCCACGGAGATATTTTGGGACCATCCCCCGAAATCAGTGTGTGTGTGTGTGTGTGTGTGTGTGTGTGTGTGTGTGTGTGTGTGTGTGTGTGTGTGTGTGTGTGTGTGTGTGTGTGTGTGTGTTTTACCACTTCCTCCTCCATCTGTTTTGTTAGAAGCCCAGTGGCTTTTGACTTCCTCTTAAATTTACATTATTGAACTCACTCTTATAAGAATGATCAGCGTGTGTTTCACTTGTTCTAATTTTAATTCAGTCCATTAGCTGAAACAGAAGAAATGAGTTACGTCGACAACTCAACTAATCATTCTCGTCAACCGGGGGAAGGGGAAACCATAAAACGGCATCACAGGGGCGACCTTTTCCTAAAACAATAAAATATAGCGGTCACGACTGAGACTCCTGGAGCTCAGCAGATGCTACAGTAACACTTGGTCTATGTGGGTAGACTGGTTTTAAAATTATATTATTTTAACTGAATTTTAAAAACTAGCAGTTAGACATGTACAAAACAGCGCCACTATTGTCGAACGTGTCAAATCTAGCAACCACACAAGAAGAAGAAGAAGAAAGAGAAGAAGAAGAAGAAGAAGAAGAAGAAGAAGAAGAAGAAGAAGAAGAAGAAGAAGAAGAAAAAAGAAGAAAAAAAGAAGAAGAAGAAGAAGAAAAAAGAAAGAAGAAAGAAGAAGAAGAAGAAAGAAGATCTTTATTTCTACAAAGTACATGTACAACGTAAAACGTGCGAATCGTGACATACATAGGGAAAAGCCCTCGTTTCAGAGCTTTTTTGGGCAAATTAGGTTAATTTCTCCTCACGATGCGACCCACATCAGTCGGCTAACCCCCAGGTACCTGTTTACTGCTAAGTGAACAAAGACAGCAGGTGTCTTAAGGAACCATGCCTAATCTTTCCAATCTTACAGGGGATCGAACCACGAACCTCAGTGTGTGAGCTAAGTCTGCTAGCAAGCAGTAGGGTAAAGGATAATGAAATAATACACTACTGAAGAAGCAGCAGTTATAGATCAAGTGACCAAAAGGCATTTCAAAGGCTGTTTCCCCCTGACATAATTACCTTTCTTTTTTGGGGGGAAGAACATATCAGTATCATAAATTAGAGACACATCTGCCCTCAGCCCCTCCACCAGCTGTCTTGTGCTGAGCACAGTTCTCACTTCACATCTAGAACTGGCCCCCACATGTCTCCCCTTAGCCACTCGCCACTGTAGAAATAAGTAATTTTCTGTCTTTGTATGTCTATTGATGAGGACTCTCAGACTGAGACCGTGGGGGACATGTGTACCGGCCCAAGAGGTAGTGACCTGCTAGCCCCACGCTACACCTGTCGGACCCCCAAACACCCAGGCTCGGTCATGGTTTTGGTGGTGTTTCAGTGCTCACTGTTGAGGAACTTATTGTGCTTCCCAAAAACCAGTATATGAACCAGTATAATTACCTGGAGTTATTGTGTGACAATTTACTTGAGGCGTTTAACAAGTGAGGGCTACGGTTTTATGCAGGACAGTGCACCGTGTCATACTGACAAATCTGTAGTTCAGTGGCTTAAAGGGCTGTGAAGTGAGGTTCTTTAATGACTGGCCAAGCAATTGCCCAGACCTAAACCCTACTGAGAACCTCTGGTCAATAGTGAAACGAAGTTTACTGGGCCAGGATATCAGTTCCATCCTGCAGCTGAGGCTGCTCTACATGAGGCATGGAATAATATACCTCCCCAAACCCTCAAGAATTTGTGTGAAAGTCTTCCTACACGGCTGAGGACGTGATTAAGCGTAAAGGACACAGCACCAAGTATTAAAAACCTCAGTAAGTATGCAAATATATATATTATAATCTTTCAAGGTATGTGTTTGTGTTTTGGTACGTGTGTGTGGGGAGGGGCGGCATAATTCCGTGACTAGCACTGTATATCTACTAAGGACATCTGTCATATGACCCCTATGGGCTTAGCACCCCCAATGAAAAATATGTGAAATAGATATTGAAAAAGACACGTTTGCCTGACAAAGTTGCTAGCACAGCTGTGAGAGTCACAGAAACACTGACAGAGAAAGTTTGTGGCGGCAGCATAGTGATGCAGAGAGTTGACAGCTGATAAGTGTTCAGTTTTACCCTTGTATGTTCGCCGGTGTTGTCCCTGCCTGGGTCTTCTCCCGGATGGTGACCCGGCTGGGCTTTAGCCTTGATCTATATAGAGTAGACACATGAGGGTGGAGTCTAATAAAGGGGCAACAGTTGTAGATGGCGTCACAAAGGGCGGGACCCATTAGTGTAAGAGGTCATGCCATTAAGTTGGGCCAGCGGTTAGCAATAGAGTTGTTGAAGATATTCTCTGCACCAAGATTCCATGACACTGCTGTGTCATACAAGTAATATTAATAGTATACGATACCCGAAAGTTGATAAGATACATGTACAATACTTCGTATTTTTATTGCCGAAACGTTTCGCCAGTGGAGAGAAACTGTCTTCAAGAAACTGCAGCGAAATAGATTTAGTATTCGTTCCTTTCGCCTTTATTTTTTTAAACAGTTAAAATATTGCCTGACATACTTAACATCGCCACTCCACCACCTTTCCTGTTGACTGTTAGTATGGAATAATTTATACTCCTGTATGTGGCATTCAGCAAGCATGACTCTTTCTTCAGACTGAACCATGCCTGGGTTACTGAAATAACATCTGTTTCCTCCACATACATTTAGCCTTAGTTCATCTACTTTATTTCCTGATCTCCAACTATCAGTATAGTAGATGTTAACATCTGTCACACGACAAACGGGGGTAAATTCGTTTTTTCATCCGAAGTACTTTTTGCCTAATTTATCAACTTTATGAAGGAATAATTTATTGCGTATATATAATATATATATATATATATATATATATATATATATATATATATATATATATATATATATATATTTAGGTACCACCTCTAGAACTTGCTGGGGACCCTCATCCTCAGAAGACAATAAACGTACCTCAGGAAAAACTCGAGGTTCTCCCCGGAGCTGTTCAGGTCAGCAGCTCCTCCCTGTCCCAACACTGTGATGGATGTAGGTGTCAGCCAGTGTCGACACACAGGTATAGTCCCATGCTAAGAGCTTGCCATTTTTCCCAAGGATAGATGGTGATCCCGTCGGGGGGGTTTTTGCTGGGTTGTGGGTATTGTTGGCGAAATTCCAAGCGTTTTCGTGACTTCTCGCATTATCAAGGAACAAAAAAACACAAAACATCAACAAGAAGGCATATAAAGGGAAAGACTACACCTCACAATCACGTCACCATAACAAAGACCCACTCACAGTCGCGTGACAGCACCCGACTCAGAAGCGCACCTGATCCCCAACCAAGCATTAAGATTTTTTACTTGTCTAGTGAATCATTAAATTCTTCCCAAATTTTATTAATTATAAATTATAAAATACCAAGAAACGTAAGTGATAAATCCTTTAAATAGCTAGAAATACTTTTTACAACCCAAAAAGGGACAACAACCTTATTCAACTAAAATATGTTGGTTCTCCCTTACCATGAAAACTGGTTGATATGCCTTCCCTTCTTGAGACATTTAATATCAAAGTTGTATTTAAAAATCTTGATACAGTAAAAAAAATATTTGATAAAAAATTCCCCCAAAATGTTGAGGGATGTGTCTATAAGATTCCTTGTAAAATATGTAATAAAGTTTATTACGGTCAAACTGGTAAAAGTCTTGAACTAAGATTAAAACAACATAAATATAGCATTAGAACTGGACAAGATTCTAATGCTCTGTTTATTCATGTGAGAGATTTTAACCATCCAATTGATTTTCAAAATGCTGAGAAAGTTGTTTCAAGCAAGTCCATGGTTGAAAGGAATATAATAGAATCATGTTTCATAAAAAGCAGTTTTGAAAAAAATCTATTTATTTTGGTTTATATAAATTGAATTCATTTATAATGATGTGAGTAAAGGTCTCAATCCGCAAGTGAAGTAAAGAGAATAGGCAAATTAAGGCTGTCATGCCAATCTGGTACCACAGACCAGGTAAAGTCGAGTGCATTTGAAGAGGAGCAAATAGAGATCTATGCAAGGAAGAGTGTGGTTGCGGGGGTCAAAATGAGTGGGAGTACGTGTATTTATAACATGGAGGAAGGGAGTGAGAAACGCCTCTTGAGTGCCACGAGTTACAGTGAGACTCCCAGAGAAAATGAGCATTAAAATCACTTAATAAAAGGAGTAGTGGAGGCAGAAGAAACCAGAAAATCAACATCAGAAACAGATAGATAATGGTCGAGAAGAAGAAAGGTACAAAGAGCATATTGTATACCACTTGCTCAAGTAGATGCGAGTTGCAGCGTAATACAGCGAAGTATGAACAAAGATCTGAGAATGTGGTATACTGGAGTGCACAAGAGGTTCCCTTTCATTAAATGACCCATCGGGGAAAGGATTTGGTGATCACAATACGACATAGCTTGAGATGGGGAGGATAATAGTGTGCGCAATTTTGGTTCTTGTAAACAGACGCATACAGGTGAAAACTGGGAGAGCAACACCTGAATTACACCTGATTACCAAACAGTCCTCTAACATTCCACTGTAAATAAGTCATGCTTTGCAAATACAAGGATAAGAGTAACAGTAAGCAGGAACTGTCTACAGACTAGAAAGGTCAGTAAAGTTTACATGTGGAGGTAGCGGAAAATTAGCAAGGAGCAAAGTATTGGAACTTCGAGAAGAAAGGCAGTGTGTAGAAGGTTGAGTAAGGTGTGAATGTGAAGCGTTGGGAAGTGGATCAATGTCCACCACTCGTTTTGTCTCAAACGCAGAGATGTCTTAAACTGTATAAGGTGACAGAAGCTGCAGGAAGCATGGTGACAGAAGCTGCAGGAAGCATGGTGACAGAAGCTGCAGGAAGCATGGTGACAGAAGATGTTGGATGAGTAAAGATTGGAGAGACAATAGAAGTTGCCATAGGGACATAAAAAGAAGTTAGAGGTAGCTTGGTGGGATGAAATTTGAGTGGAGGTGGATAAACATCCACAACACTAACAGATGCATTACAGATGCAGGAAAAGTAGAATGTTTGGGAATGGTAGTGATTTAGGAGCTAAATAAGATTTGTACTTTGGGGATGTTTTAGACATCAGAGAAGATGGGATACGAGTACGATTTAATTTGTCAAGAAAAGTGTTCTTAATTCTCTCTTTCTCTGTGCCCTCCTCATTTGTGACTCTCAGTTCCTTGATTCGAAAATTTCCACTCTTCGTAATTAGTTCTCCCATTTTGAATACCCTTCCGATTTCATAAACTCTGCTTTATCACGTGCTAAACGGAATTTCTTCTCTCCCAAACTCTCTACTCATGTGAAATCCCCTGTTCTCTCCGTCTCTATATTTCCAGTGTTTATAATCTCAACAACTCTCTCCTTTCCTTAGACAATAAACTTACTTTTCGTGAAACTAACACCTTTCGCAGTAATCTAGTTCGTACCTCTCCTGCTATAGATGCCCCAGGTGTCTACTTAATCTTATGCTCCTCTTGTCCTCTCTAATACTATGGAGAAACTGACCGCTCTCTTAATGACAGACACAAAGAACACTTGGCGACACCAATAATGCTTTTTGCTGTCATGTTAGAGATCACAGTCATCATACTGACTAGTCTTCTGTTAAAACTGTCTACCCTACTTCTGGCTCTCACAGTCACCGTCTTGTTGAAGCATCCCTCATACACAATTCTCCCCGTATGAAGGCATCTACAGAGACAAAGTCAAGACTAAGGTCTTGACTTTGTCTCTAGTTGTCTTCCTTCCTCACTACGTTGTCAGATGCTCCAAACTTCACAACACTCGTGACTTAACCTGATCCTTTCTCTCTTCCTTTCATATTTTTCCTTCCTTTTTCTTTGTTTTCCTTTCTTCGGGCTATTGTGTTCTGTTCGTCAGTTTTACCCCCTGCGTTTGTTCCTACCCCTTGCGGGTCCTTAGCTCTCCTGTAGTGCTCCTTTTCTTGTCCTTAGACTGATGACCCCACTTCTACTTTTTGCTACTAAACTACTCTCTCTAACTTTCACCATTATTTCTTGTACTACTACCTCCACTACCTACCTACCACTGCTTCCTCTTATCTGTTGCTCCCGTTCCTTTTCCCACTCGCCTATACAATCTGGCTTCCTCACTCTTTTCTGTAGTGACTTTGTAAGTGGTCCAAGTCGGACAGAAACGTCGTGGTAAGCTAAGCTGTCCTATGTGCGGGTTATTTGTCTATTGTTCCAGTCACGGTATTGTACCTTTTTGTTCTTTATTCCGTAGCCTGTACTCTGTCTGCGGTCTTCTTTGACCTTCCCAATCTTCATGACTTTGCACTTGGTGTGTGTTTGTGGGGAGGAGAGGGAGAGAGAGAGAGAGAGAGAGAGAGAGAGAGAGAGAGAGAGAGAGAGAGAGAGAGAGAGAGAGAGAGAGAAAGGGGTATGTGAGAGACAAGCGTGGAAGAGGGACAGGGAGATTAAAGGGAAAGTGGGTGTAGTTGGAGGGAGGAAGGTCATATAAGGAGTTAATAGAGAGATGGGACGAAGATGGCAAGAAAGGAGACACATATGAAGATGTAACACGAGATAAAAAGTAAACAAGACAGATACACAAGGAAGGGCGTCGAGAGAAGCCTTATCGTTGAGATCTCGCTAATTGCTTCGGCTCACCTCACTCCTGAGCTCAGTCTCGCCCCACCAGTGATCAAGGTTCAGGTCTCAACCTTGATTGTTGCTCCTCCATCTATCTCATTGCCAGACGTATATAATTATATTTAGGAGGTTATTTTAAGTAAGATTCGTCATGGAACAGGACATGTTTCCTGACGCGGGTCTTAGTCATATGATGACCCGCAGCTGGAGCTTTTGGTCATACGACCGAGGCCTTCCGCTGGCTTACCCGTCCACCCTTTTAAAAATTAATAGATTCGATCCAAGGAGGAGGAGCAGCCCCTAATCGGCTTCCATGAACCTCCTGGAAGGGTTGTGGCTAAATAAACAGTACTTGTATAGATTATCGTACCTTACCCTAAAGTAACTTTCTTAATAAAAGCTGTTAAAAAATAATAAGCGTGATTAAGAAATTAACATTGAGTACGAAGTAAAAAAAAAATTTACGTAAAGGATAGGTTGTGGCAGCCTCGGTCTCCTGCAGAACTGACGAAGGTGTTGCATGACCAACTGATCGCCCACGTCGGCTCCTTCCTAAAATTTATATACCACAGTTACCCATAATAAAAATTAATCTAGCTTTGATATAATGAACCCCAGCGTAATTTCGACTTCTCTGAGTCAATGGTTTAAATGAGATGTGGTGTGGTGGAGGAGAGCTCTGGGCCAGCTCTCTCATTTCCAGGCGACAGGAAGTTCTTTGAGCGTGGTGGAATCTTAGAGCACCGGGGTGGGCTTTATTACTGGGCGGAGTTCCTTATAGCCTACACGGCCAGCGTTTAATTGACTCTCGCTTTAATAGACGTATATATTACACTGTGATCCAAAGGTGTTATGGTGAGGGTTGTTGGCGGTGGTAGGGATGGGGTGGTGTCGTGGGGGCACTGCTGGGGTGTTGGTAGTGCTTGAATGATGGTGGCACTGCTGGGGTGTTGGTGACTGCTGCCATCACTCACGGGATGAGCTGCGCTGCTCCATACTCAGTGTTGGCATTTTTAATCCTCAGGACGAGTGCCATTACTTTACATATTTTCCTGCCCAGTACAAAATGTTTATTGATATTATTATTATTTCCATTATGATTATTATTATCAAAGGGGAAAATGTAATAGTTTTACTAGCACAATTCCTCTTCTTTACACTCGTGGCTTGGTGGCTAAAGACACGGCGAGGGTCGGGGTTCGATTCCCAGTGCGGGTAGAAACTTTGGGGGTGTTTTTTTACGGTTGTCTATGTTCAATCATTGGGTACCTTTGTGCTAGTCGACGGGTTTGGGGGTCCATCCTGGAAAAAGGACCTCATTTGCCCAAATGCTCACATAACAAGGGGTTTTTTAAAATAATAATAATATCTTTATTTACTACAAGTACATGTAAAGGAAACAGGCCTAGCTGACATCAAAATACCTAAAGAAAGTCCTTGTTATGTGAGCTTTTGGGCGTATCAGTGCCCTAGGATGCGACTCACACCAGTCGACAAACCCGGGTCCCTTTTTCTGATGGGGAAATGAAAACGGGTAAAAAAACCCCCCCCTTTCTCCCCGGGCAAAATAAAAGGCCCCTCCCTTGGCAAAACTTTAGCCCCAGACCCAGGCCCTGTATATAAAATAGCTGCTTGATTAGCAAAGGCCCTGTATCCCTTGCATGTACTTATAAATAAAGTTTTATTATTATTATTATTTTTATTATTATTATTATTATTATTATTATTTTTATCATACCTCTGTATTCATAAAGTTGAAAGGGGGGATGAAAAAGGTTCAAAAAACCGACATCATTCGCTCTTGAAAAGCTTCTATAAAAAAAATGGGGTTTTAAAGTGTCCACCCAGACGCCTGCATGTTGGTCACACCTGGGAGCCATCAAAACCCCCCGGCCGCTTTTGTCAAAAACAGTTTAAGTTTGAGTGGGTGATTTGGGGGGCCCGCTGAGTTGGTGTATTCCCCGTCTGACCTCGCCCCTGGATTACTGTTTTTTGGTTTAGCGTTTTTTTTAATGCAGGTGTAGAAAATTACAGTATATGATGAAATATTGGCTTAGACAGACAGATAAAGCTTAGTTTTAAAGGTAAATGATGACCCTGGATGACTACGTAAATGAAACAGTGATAAACTCTTTCTCTCTCTCTCTCTCTCTCTCTCTCTCTCTCTCTCTCTCTCTCTCTCTCTCTCTCTCTCTCTCTCCCCGCAGACCAGGAATAGGGTGCATCACAAGTGCTGGACACCCAACGAAGGGGGACGTGAAAAACAGAGTAACTTCTGAGGTGTAAGGACAGAAAAGAGTTCCCTTTTTTTAAGAAAGGTGACAACGGCGCACAAACGACAGATCTTTTCGTGACATGTATATAAAGTTATGAAGAAGATTTCAGAAAGTGGGGGAATACAAAGAAATGGGCTCGTAAAATCCTGCATCACAAACCTACTGGAGTTCTTCGTGGGGCCAGAAGAGGGGGAGGGGAACCCCCCTTTTGGACTGAAGGGGGCTTTCTAAGTACCACAAAAAAGACTGGTTGAAATGATGAACAGGCACGAATAGGGGGGAAAGTACTACAATGGGTCGGGAATCCCGACAATACCCTAGGACAGGTGTTGTTTATAGTATATTGAATAACATTTAAAAAGATAATGTTAAAGGGGTTCCCTGTTCGTAGACGATGTAAAGCAAAAGGGAAATACAAGTGGGCGAGGTGGTGGCCCGGAGATCGGGAATTTAAGCCTAGCCCAACAAATGGATCCTGGAGTTTAATAAAGTAAAGTCATGAATTTGGAGAAGAAAAAGCCCAAACAAAGTCCCTAAGGGTCGGCTGAAAAATATTTAAAAAAAGGATCTCAGGGGAGCCTTCCCAACATTCCCCGAGGTGCCGAAAAAATAACGGCTGCAGCATTTGGGCCCTAAAACATAAAATACTTTCAATCTTTAAAAAGTCATTCAAGCATTAAACTGTGTACTCAGGATATTGGGGATCAGCACCAGTATGGGAAACCCCACCTGGTAACCGTAAGTTGAGAAAGTACAAAAGGGTTTTATTCCTTCTTAAGAAGTACCAAAAGATATAAAAATTTCACGGGTTCGTTTGTTTTTCCTTGCAGAGGAAAACAGGGAAATCCCCATCCCCGAGGCCACACGTGAAAATTCCCACTTCCGCAAGTGCCCGTGAAAAACCTAAACTCCCCAAAAGGTCCCGTGAGAATCCCCTTTTCCCACACGTGAAATACCTCCCTCCCTCCCCCCCGGGAGACCTGAAATCAGTGAAACCGAGAATAGCACCTGAGAGGCGGAACCTGGAGCTATGAAACGCCCCTTTGGGAAAAACACAACTGAGTCCTGAAGGTTCCCCAAGTACTAATTCCCATACGGTATTACTATAAGGTGCACACGAGCAAAACAACATCAATCTCAAGTGGACATACGTGTGCGTACAGCCGTAAGTGTGTGCCCCCAAAAACCAAACAGACATGTGGACAGACAAAAACAGGTGTTTTTCCTTACCTGCACATGTCCCCTCAGGTGTATGTACAGCGTATGAACATGTATGTATGGGAGCATTTGCTCTCTCATTCCCCCCCCCCTTTTTTCATATCGTTTTTTAATTCCCGCTCTTTCTGGTAGCTTACTGTAGTTATGCTTTTTTCTTATATTTTAAAGGGGGCTGTATCTTGACGCAAGTGAAGGTCTCATGACCCAAAGGGAAACCCCGATCTTACCCCCCTTTCCCCAAGCGGGGGGTGAAACTGTTGGCGGAAACAGAAAAACGAGTGTTGAGAGAAAAAAGGTCGGGCCTGGGGTGTTTCCCCTTGCATATCCGAAGCGCTAAACTCGTGTGGTGATCGATGTTGTGGATGCTGGAGAGATGTAGGCTGAGACGGAGGACGTCGATAGACCTATGTAATTATCTTATTATAATTACTTATATATATAATTGTTTATATGTAATTATATATTATAACTCCAATTTATAATTACCTTTTTTAATTTTTTTTAAAAAAGGGGAAATTTTAAAATTTTAAATTAAAAGGTTTAAAATTTAAAAAAATTTCTAAATATTTGTTCTTTTTTTTTATTCTTCATCCTCTTTTCTTTTTTTTTTCGCTCATGACGTAAAACTCAAAATGGTAAAAAAAATCAGTTCTTATGTTGGGTATCAAGGGTCAGATTCTTGGAAAAAAGCATGTGCACCTGGTCTCTCTGGAAAAATTTAAAAAACCCCAAATTCCCAGCATCCTCGAAAGGGCCCCCAGTAAGTCCCAAAAGCCCTCGGTGGCGTATTTAAAGGTTAAAAATTCCTCCTAATTCGACTCGACGGAGAAAAATTGGTAGTTGGGATGAAAATAATGTGAAATTCTGATTCTCGTTAAATCACGTTAAAAAAATTTCAGTTGCCTCTTCTGAATTTCAGATCCTTTTTTCAACTGTATAATGATTAAACTGACCCTTAAATTTCCCCACCCACGGGTTGTGGTTTGGGGAACCCTCGGCTCAGATGGTCATTAATTTTTTGGGGGAAATTGTCCGGTTGTATTAAAAAACCCAAATTTTTTTTTTATTTTTTTAAAATTTTTCCCTTCTTTTACATGTCATGAAAAAATGATTTTGAAACATTTTAATAACCCCCTCCCCCCCCAAAAAAAGCACAAAAAAACCCAATTTCCCTTTTTTAACCTTTTCCTAGGTTGTCTTATTTTTACGGGAAAAAAAGGGTACAACTACAAACTGCAGCAAAACTATACCCAAAAAAAACGGGTTTTTAAACCAACCACCTCAATCCCCATCCCCCTGCTCAAAATTTAAAAAAAAATTAAACCCCACAACTGCCTTAAAAAAAATTAAAAATCATTTTACATTCCAAAAACAAATGAACAATACTGTCTCTGCAAAAATCTTTAAAAAAATTCCAAAAACCTGGTATCACTGTAATACACCAAATAAATGAAACCAAATTTCATCTCACCATGTACACTTGTAAACCCCCTTCCTTTCCCCTTTTTTTTTTTTTTTTTTTTTAAGTAATACCCTTTCAGGGCAGACGTAAGTCATAATTCAAAACAAAAAACATTTATTAAAAATTTTAAATTTTTCTTCCAAACCCCCCCCTTTTTTTTTTTTTTTTTTTTTTAAAAAATCCCCAAACCGCTGTAAAACCTAATCCATATTTTAAACCAAATTTTTCCTTTTCCTAAAACCCCCGAACAAAATCCCAACACCCTAAAACATTACAAAAATTTTAAACAAACTTAACTTTTTTTACAATGTTTAAAACACCACTATATTAACAACGTCATTTAAAATCAAAAAAACCCAACTCTTCAAAAAAATGGAGCCTTACCAACCTTTTGTATACCACAACAGTGCTCCTAGAACCCGGGGCATATCAAATAAAACCTCCCCATACTCATACATTTGGTTTACCACCACCATTTATGCTTGAACCATATGACATTCCCTTTTTTGGGCCGACAAAACACAAAAATTCCCCCGTGGTAGCTAAAAATTTACAAAGGAAAAAAATATTTTCCCCCCCCACACACACGCACCTAACATTTTCCCCAAAAACCTGCCAAAGGACACAATGTCCAACCCCCAACCCACGGATTCACTCAAAGGGGCATCTCAATAGAGATCTTCCAATATATATATATATATTTTTTTTTCCCCTTTTAAATTTTGTCAAAAAAGGTTTGCTTTGACTCCCCCCCCAAAGTTAAAGATGACCCGAAAATTTAAAAAAAAAGGGGAAGTTTCCCCTTTTGCTCCCAACCCCCCCCTTCCCCCCAAAAAACCCTTTTTTTTCCCCAAACCCCACTAACTACTGATTAACAAAAAAAATTTTTTTTTTTTTTTTTTTTTATTTTTTCAGAAAGCAGGCCCAAAACCTAAACATCAACAAAAAACCCCTCCTCTTTTTCCCCCCTTCCCCCCCACCCTAATAAAACCATACCTCACACAAGAGTTTAAAAAAAAAGATAGATAGCTATCTGGATAGGCTAGAAACCCCCCCCCAAACATTTTAACCCTTTGGGGGATTTTAATCCCCCTCATGTAAAAAGGAAGATGGGGGCCAAATTTATCCCAAAAAAACCCTGGAAGCACCCTGGCTCAACAGGAAATCCAGGGGAAATTGAGGCTTTTGAAAAGTACTCACAAAACCCCAAAAGATAATTACCCCCCTAGAAATGAAAAAAACCCGGGGTTTATATTCACAAACAACGAGGGAAATTTAAACGAGACATAACAGTTAAAAAAACAATATATCTTATCAAAAAATCATAGAAGTTCAAACTGTATTAACTCAGGGTTGGGGGGAAATGCGACACTAATGTTAGAACGGAATGTTCAGTAAGTTTAATTTTAATAATCATAGGAATTTATAAAAAAAAAACCAAAAGGGTTCAGACATATCGGGGGAATCAGAAAACCCAAAATCCCCCCCAAAGTGTCTAGAAAGCTGAATACAGAAGCATACAAGGTATGTATGAAACACACCATTGAAAAAACCCAAGAAGATCAGATATGGGGGAGAGCGTGGGAGATGGTACAGGAAAAAAAACGGGTTACTGAATTGTGAAAAACACAGTTATGTTGCAACAGAAAAAGGAACCCAACCGAAAATCACGGAATTAGAAAAAAAATTTAAAAAGATGTCATACCTACAGAAAATAAAAAGGGGAAAAAAGGGGAGCCATACAGGATAAAAAAAACCCAAAATTTTTTACCCTATAAACCCAAGCTAAGAACTACCTGTAGAATTGGACCTTTGAGGGGAGATTCGTAACGGACATAAAAAAAATAGGGAAAAAATTTTAAAAGAACAGTATGAGTCAGTGTTCCCAAACCCCCTAAAACAGCAAAAGGGAGAAAGGAAAAAATTTTTTCCCCCCGGGAAAGGGTGCAGAAACCCCCTAACCGACATTATAAAAACCCCAAAATTTGAAATTTAAAAATGCCCCCCCTCAGCACCGGGGGCCCGATTCATGGAATGCTTTATTTATAAAGCAGTGCAAAATACCATTACAAGGTTAGTATTCTGTGGAGAAAGAGCTTAGATCTGGGGGAAATTTAGGGGCCAAAAAAGTGCAGACAAGCCCCTTTTTAAAGGGGGTAGTGACACTAAATAAAAAAACAGACCAGTAGCCCTCACTTCCCCACATCATAAAAATCTTTGAAAAAAGTATGGGGACGGCAGATTACAAAATTCAGGGCCGGGAAACCAACATCCCGAACCAGCATGGCTTTGAAACGGGGGGATCATCCCCCCTTTTTAACTGCTGAACCATTTTGACAGAATTACGGAGGCATTGGAGGACGACCAAAAAGCAGATGTATTTACAGATTTTGCAAAAGGGGTTTGACAAATGCGATCATGGGTGATAGTGCCAAAAAAGGGCTATAGGCATTTCGGGGAAAGGGAGGCAGATGGATTTTTTAGTTCCCAAAACAAAAAACACAAAAAATAGTAGTGAACAGGGGAAAAACCCATCAGCGAGGTCAAAGCTCAGTGCCCCCCAAAGGGACTGTCCCACCTCTCTGTTTCTCATCCTCATAACCCCACATAGATAAAAACAAGCACACTTTTTTATCATCATTTGGGTGCACTAAAATAAAATGAAAGTCACTACGGTAGGGGGGCACTGAAACATTACGGAGGCTAAGCAGGGTCTTCCCCAAAAAGGGATGGGAAAAAATTCAATGGTGGGAAAATTTCAGCTGCTTAGGTATGGAAAAAAAAGAAGAACTCAAAAAAGGGAAAAATATATACAAAACCAAGAAAAAACACCCTTTGAAACCCAAAGGAACACGAAAAATACTTAAAAAAATTAATTTTGCTGATCTGTCGTTTAAAGACCTAACAAGACAAAATCACAACCCGACGGCCGGCCCATGGCCGGGCTCAGAATGATACCCCGAAACTCTTCAAAATATATCA
Organism: Cherax destructor; assembly: GCA_009830355.1. Taxonomy (NCBI): domain Eukaryota; kingdom Metazoa; phylum Arthropoda; class Malacostraca; order Decapoda; family Parastacidae; genus Cherax; species Cherax destructor. The sequence goes on from WNWK01014928.1 coordinate 44,810, forward strand.
AAAGGGATCCCCTGTTTGGGCCCTCCCCCCCCCCAAAATAGCAATGATGTTCCAAAAGCGCCTTTCACCACCTTCATGCATACCCCTTATTACGACATCTTGTCCTATAGAAACCTGCCGCCATAGCTCTAAAACGGGCAGCACCCTGCTCCTCTCTCATGCACCACGAGATGTAAATGTACTCCAACTAAATAGCCACCGCCCCTTTTTCATCCTCGGACACGCCTCAACTCAAACTTAACGCCCTAGGGGGGACAAACCCCCCCCCTCCCTTTCAAAAACCCCCCTAAACCATTCCCTCACCCCCCAACCCTCACAAAAGTAAATAACGTGATACGCAGTGTCAAGCCCACCCCATTTCAGGCCAACCCCCCCCTTTTTATGCTCATTCTACAATTGTGCCCTTGATGCCAAAATGCCTAAAAAAAACCTATACCCTGTTTCCCTTCCCCCTAGGTGGTATACGCGCCTCTTCATCCAAAACCACCCAATTTCCAATTCCTTTGGGATAAACCCCTGATCCCTGCACTATCTTTCCCCCACCCACCCAACTTCTCCCTTCACCCTACCGGGCCCCCTGAAAACTGAAAGGTTCTCAAAATATCCTCCAATAATAAATCTCTCCCCTTCCACCACCTACGTACCTCCCAACCCTCCCCACTCGCCTCCCCCCTTCCCCCCCTACTAAAAATTCCTTTTTTCGTATATACTTTGAAGCCTTCTCCCCAATGGTATAAACCCCTTACCCCCTAACCCCCCCCGCTGTCCCCCCTTCGCCAACCTTTTGCCTCCCATAGCCCAAAATGTATCTAAAAACCCTCCTAAACCTTCTTATGTCACACTCCCGTAAAGGATAAACACCCACAAACCACAGTTTTATAAATTAGAGCATTCACTACCACTGCTCTTTGTAACAACGTTCCTCTCCGGACTGAAACCCTTAACCTCCGCGCTTTGTTCCCTAACCCCAATTTAAGTCCCTTGCCAACTGACTATTATGCAAAAAATGCCCCCACTATTTTTGCTATCAACACATCCACCCACCCTTTTTAACGGCCCCCCCACCCACGAACCTCCTCCAACAACCTAGATTTCGCTCTATTGATGCCCACCCCATAGCCCCCCCAAACCCTCTATAATCTTATTAACATTTCCAAAACCCTTACTACCCCCCACCAAAATTGTAGTGTCATCAACAAACCCTACATCCCCGTTTCACAACCCATTTTTCACCCCCATCCATACCCCCTCACGAACCAACCTAAAAAAAGGGTCTTGAACACAAAAAGGATTGAGATAGGGACAACCCTGCCTCAGACCCCTCTCAAACCTCCCCCGAACCCCTAACCTCCCATTAACCGGGACCCCAAGGCCCCATCATACAAGGTTCTTACCCACCTAAAAATTTTCCCCCGAAACCCCTCCCCCCTAAGATCTCATATAACATCTCCCTATCTACCATTCGCCGTTTCCCAATCAAACCCCCAGAACCCCCCCCCCTTCCTTCTGTTAAAAGTCTTAATTCTTCTTTTCCCCGCCCTTACTACGCCCTGGTATACCAAACTGACCGTCCTCTAAAACCTTCCCCAACCCCTTTTCATTATTCGCTAATATCTTGGAAAAAATCTTTAATCAGAACATAACAAAGTTATTGCCCTATACCCCCCAAAAACCCTGTCCTTCCCTTTTTTGGATAACCCCACCACCCCAGTCCTCTGCACCTCTCCATGTCCCCCTATCCTTCATTTGATTCAGCACCACAAAACACCCTTCAAAACATCCCAATGACATACATAGAAACCCCCGGTAACCCATCCACCCCAGGTCCCTTTCCCCCAGCGAATTGCACTGCTTGCCATCGTCCTCAATCGTTATTCTTCCACCTAACCCCTTCCTATCCTCCTCCCCTAACCTCTCCTGAATGCTCTCTAACACAACCCCCCTACAAACCTCATCCCTCACTCTCCCATAACTTATTCTAAACCAATCCCCGCTAACACACACCCCACCCATAGTTCTTAACACCTGACCTGTATGAAAACCCCCCAATCTCCTCCTCTACCTTCAACGCCGTTTTTTCATTCCTGTTCTCGTGTCCTAAATCTCCTAAAAACATCCCGTGGCCTACACCATAACACCTCCTTTTTTGACTACAACCCTTATCCCCCCAAAAAATTCATTCTGAATATCCTTTAGTCTACCCTTAAGAACGCTATTTCCTGTTGATGACACCCTCCTCCTCCACCACTATAACAACCCCGCACCTCCCTTAAATATCTCTGTAACCCATACCTATACCTAGCCCCCTCAACCCCTTCACGCCTTTAACCTCTCACTGCCTCCTTTGCCATCAAATTCCACCACTTCCCAATGTCACAAATGCCCCTACCCCCCCCCCAGAACCCCTCCCACCCAAACCTCAAAACCCTCACGATCCCCTCTTTTCAGCAAACTAACATTCAACCTCCACAAGTCCGAATAATAAACAGCACCCACCCAAACACAGCCACCACACCCCCAGATCGAAAACCCAACATCTATATTACACCACCTCTTCCACATTTATACTTGAAGACCTCCCCTATCCAACCGTGCTGCATATCCTTTCCGAATAACGGTTTTTCTACCATAACCCGTCTACCATCTACTACATCCCTAACCCCAAGCCTAACAAGTTTAAAAACTGCTAGCACACAACCTGCTCATCTCGGTTCTACATCATTCCTCCTAATAACACAATTCCAGTCTCCGCGTCCCCTTACCGAGGGCCCCCTTTAAAGCATAAACTAAATAATCCTTACAAAATCCCCCTTGATACTAGGCACATTAACTGCTGGCATATACACACCCAGAAAACAAACCAAATGTCACCCAAACCTCCTCTACCCTTCAATCCCCTCCCTCCTACCTCCCCCCGACCTCAACTGAAAAGGGCAGGATTCCTAATACCTCCAAAACCCCCCCCTTGAAAAATTCCGAACTTCCTGTATATAAATTAAATCCCTTTAACAATTTCCACACCTATAATTGTGTTCTTGGAGGAAACAAACATCAATCCCCTCTCCTCAAAAACCCCAACCCCTCCTCGCCTCCGCTCGGAGGGCCCTTAACATTCATACTTAAACACTTAAATTCTTTAAAAAGGGGGTTTCCCTCGTGCTTTTTTACTCCTCACCTGCATTGGGGAAATACCCACCCCCTGGGGCCTCCTCCCCCCTTGTCTACACGCTTTCCCCTTCCCCCTCTCTCATTCCTTCCCCTTTTTGCTAACACTTTCTTCCCTGTTTTCGGCCAGCTAACACATCATCTTCCACAGAACCACTAGATCTCTTCGGATTCTCCTGCCACCTCCATGATCTCTTCAGCCTGCACTGTCTACATTGTCCTCCTCATGAACTTCCGCCTCTACCACACACACGCCACCCTTCCACCCCTCCACAACCACCCCCGCATCCCCAGCTCTTGCCCCGACTTTCCATTACTTCCGGGATTCTGGTTCCCAAATCTCGCCCACGGATGGGGTATCAATCAACTTCCTTAGATCCTCCCAAGGGTCTGTCAATTTCCCCCAAATCATTGCCATCCTCCCGTTCGATGGCGACTGTGAATCCCGCCCCCCTCTTGACATGTCTCAGGAGGAATGTCCCACCAACTCCTCCGCTTCTCCATCTCCGCTCCATCGACGTGCTCCTCCATCTTTACGCCCTGGAAGACCCATTCCTCTCCCTGTCACTGAAAAGGCCATCCCACCAATCCCCCTCACCTCCTCTCCACGTCGTTGCTGGGGGAACTGTCCTTGTCTCTCCGCCACCGAAAGCCCCCCCTGTCCCCATAGCCGGCATGTCCCCCTTTGCTATGTCACATATCTTGTGTACGAAAAAGGGGGGATCAATACATATGATGGGATAGGCATCCTCAATGACATCTTCAGACTGTAGATCCCCTTTTGGCAATCCTGCATAGGCACCCCGTTCCCACCTACCGACAGTTGCTGCATGAATCACCCTAGGCCTTGAACACATTTTCACATTTTTTCATAAACCTCAAATGGACAATTACGAAACCGTATCCACTTGATGTCCCAAAACGTCCCCCGCCGCACCTCCCAATCCCTTTCCCCCACAACCATCCTCTTGTTTGAAACGTCAACAGCTCTTCCGTAGACACCACTCGACGGAATTTCACACTCTTGTTGCTCCATTCAGTGATATCCCATAAATATCTAAATGGCAAATCCATATTTATCACGTAGAATGGCAGGTAAGGTCTCTGCATTTGAAGGGTAAATGGCCCCAGCAACCTCACACTGTATTTACTCTCCTTCTGTATGCTCGGCCATTCTGGAAAATGAAGTTGTCAAAACTGGCCACCAGAGGCGCCCGACAGCACACCCTCACCCAGTGGTCGGGCAGCAACTGGTCCCAATTTAAATTACCTGTTTATAACTGTCTATTTAAAAAAACCCAAATTTTTAATTAATTAGGGTTGAAGGGGGCCTGTAAGGGTTGTTAAATATTTGTTCGGTTTTTTTTCTTCATCCTTTTTCGTTTTTTTTTTTTTTCGCTCATGACTTAAGAACTCATTCAGTAGGCTAAAAAAAAAAACAGTTCTTATTTGGTATCAAGGGTCAGATTTATGGAACAATTGACATTTCATTTCTCTGGTAAAAATTTGAACCAATTCCCAGCATCCCGAAATGGCTCCAGTAATCCCAAAAACCCTCGGTGGCAGCTTCAAAGTTCAAAAAAAGT